>PVJX010041999.1:0-14383 GCA_004027295.1 Dolichotis patagonum
CACTAGCTCCTTTAGTTTTTTATACTAGGGAGACAACATGGTACTCACCCATGTGACTCTGAACCACTTCACTCATGAGCAGAATCTCAAGTTGTATCCACTTACCTACAAGAGCCTTGAGGTTATCTTTCTTTTTAGCTGGGTAGCTTTCCATTGTATACAAATGTCATATCTTTTTTATTCATTCTGCAATTGATGGGCAAGCTGCCCCTACTTTTTCCTGGTTCCCTGTCACACAGAGCATTGTTTTCTCTCCTTTGACTTTTTGTCTATGAATTTTTTTTTTAGCTAAATGTGTTTCTTGTATAAAGCATATTGATGGGTACTGTCTCCTGATCCACTCTGCCTGTTTCTTTTTATTGGTGAATTGAGGCAATCTACATTAATGGTTATGGCCAACATGCCCTGGCTCATCTCTGTGTAGCTGTTTTCCTTCCACTGACTGCCTACTTTTCCCTTCCATCCAACTGATCACCCTGCTTGGTGATTCCTCTCTGCTGCTGTTTCTGGAAACATGGTCATTTTTATCTTTCTCTAGAATGTCCTCCAGTATTGTTTGTAGGGTTGGTTTGGTGGTAATGAATTTCTCCAGTTGTTCTTTGTCATGGAAGTATCTCATTTTTCCATTAAGTTTGAAAGATAGTTTTGTAAGTCACATCAATCTGGGATGAAGGTTGTTTTTTTTTCAGGAATTGAAATACTTCACTCCAAACACATCTTGACTTGATGGTTTGTGTTGAGAAGTCTTCTATGATTCTGAAGGGTTTTCCTTTATAGGTGATCTGTTTCTTTCCTCTAACAGCTTTTAATAGTCTGTTCTTGTGTTGAATTTCTGGAATCTTGATTATTATATGTCTGGGTGTAGATTTGCTTTGGTTATGGCTAGTTGGAGTTCCATATGCATCACTTATCTGTATGTCAGGCCCTTTTCCCATGCTTGGGAAATTTTCTGCCATTACTTCTGTAAATAGTTCTTTTATGTCACCTGTATTGACCCCTGCTTTTTTGCTGACATCTATCACTCTTAACTTATTTTTCTTTGTGTCATCTTGCAACTATTGAATTGTTATTTCCTGGTTCCTTGTTATTTTTAAGAGATCTTTCCTTTCATGATTGCTGAAAACCTGTCTTCAAGGTGTGAAAGTTTAACTTTAGTTTCTTTCAAGTGGTTTTCCCAGCTTGCAATGGAGTTTTAAATTTCCTGGATATATCTTTGAATCTATTTGATGCATTCCAAATCTTTCTTATATTGTTCACTCAAGATTTCCCTTATTTTCCTATGCTCCTCTATTTTTTTTGTCCATGTCTTCTTTAGAGATGCTCAGCAATTCTTTTATTATGTTTTTCCTTTCTTCTTTTTTTTAAGAGCAGAAATATTTATTCAGAGAAAGAAAGCTTCTGTCAGAGAAAGACAGAAGGGGTCCTGAGTGAGTGCCCTCATTTTTTCTTTTATTTGAGATAGTATTTCTGTTCTAATTTCTTTTGTAGCCCTATGAAGCCATTTCTTTACTTCAGTTGCCATCACTTCAGAAACTTCTGGTGTTTAATCCCCAATCTCTTCCATGTTTATATTTCTTGGACTTGTTCTTCATGTGTTGGAAGCCAGAGACTGTCTTTTGCTTCTTCATCTTGACATTTTCCTGGATTCTTCCACACAAGTGGGTAGTGGGGTCCTAGTAATTTCCTGGTGTTGGTTACAATTTCTCTGAAACATGACTGACTGGTTCTCCTGGCTACCGCTTTTTCCAGACCATGCTAGTTCCCTGAAGGAAGCTCCCTGATGGCAGCCAGAATGGGTGTGAGAACAGGATTGGCTGCTGCTTTCCCAACCTGAGCTGGTTACTTGCAGGAAGCATGCCTGATGGTGGCACTTATCCTCTATTCTTTTTTATTTCCTTCCTCGTACTAGCTTTGGGTTTGAATTTTTCCCTAACATTTTGAGGTGCAACATTAAGTTATTTACTTGGGCTTACTATGTTTTTGTGATATAGGCTTTCACAGATACAAACTACCCTTTTAGGACTGCTTTCATTGTGTCACATAAGTTTTGGTATATTGTACTGGCATTATCATTTAGTTGCAGAAACTGTCTTATTTTTTCTTGATTTTTTATGTATAAATGATATAATTTCAATTCTTTTACATTTACTTAAGGCTGATTTATTAGCTAGTATGTGGTCTATGTTGGAGAAATTTCCACATGTTGATGAAAATAATGTCTATTTTATTGTAGATATCTGTTAAGTACATTTGTTCAAAAGTTTTGTTGAACACTGATATTTCTTTGTTGATTTTTGGTCTATGGATCTATCTGTGATAGTGAGGCATTGATGTCCCTTACTATAATTCTGTTCATGTCTGTTTGCTCTTTTAAGTTCAGTAGTACTTGTTTTATGAAGTAAAAGTGCCCCATTGTTTGGTCCATGTATGTTATGAGTGCCCCATTGTTTGGTCCATGTATGTTAATAATAGTTATCTCTTCCTGTTTGATTATTACCTTAACCAGTATGTAGTGACCTTTGCCTCTTTTGCTCAGGTTTGGCTTGAAGTACTTGGTGAATTTTTAAAAATACCAATATTCACCTCTTCTGGTTCTGCCCCATCACACTCCTCCCATATTGCCCAGAAATATTTTGTTAAATTTGAATTTTAGTTGTATGTAGTAATGCATGCTAGTCAGATATAGTGGCATATGCCTGTAATTAAAGCTATTTGGGATGCTGAGGCAAGATGAGTTTGAGGAACTGTCTCAAAGTAAAAAATAAAAAGAGCTGGAATATAGGTCAGTGGTTGAGCATTTGCCTAGCATGTGAAAAGCCCTGGGTTCATAACCTGGTACAGCAAAAGAAAAATTGAATTTCAAATAAACAACAAATTAAATATTCAGTATATTTCAAATATTACATGGGGCATATAAAAATCATTGCTTATGTGAAGTTCAAATTAACTGTGGTTGTATATTTTCATTTCCTAAATCAGGCATATACACACTTGCAAATCAGATCCAGAATTAACAGCTGGTTCTAAAGTTCACCAGTGTTTATAAAGAGTGGGTGTGGTAGATTATGTCTGGTATCCAACTTGTAATACCAGATGAACTGAATCAATGTGGTGCTGAGTGTGGATGGCCCATCTGAGGACTGTTGCCAAGATAAAAAGGAGAGCTGGGGAGCTAGGGTTTTTTTGTTGTCATTTTGTGCTGTTGGTTTTCCTCCTTCTGTGGGTTCTCTTGGAGGAGCTTACTGAGCTTCTTGCCTGATATAAATTTGGCTGTTCTCATCATCGAAGGAGTTCAGCACTTATTGCTAAGAATGGCTGTGGTTCACTTGGGGAGAGCTCTGTTCCTTACTTTGAGCATTCTTTCCCAGCTTCAGAAGAGAAGATGGTATGTTGTTCAATCTCAGGGAGAAGCTTGTCATACTGGCTTCTTGATATGAACTTGGCTGTTTTCATCATCAGAGGAGCTTGGGACCTCATTGTCATTGAAGAGTGGCTGTGGTACTTTTCCAAGAAGCCCTGGTCCTTATTTTGGGTGTCACTTCTTGGTGCCACTGTAGAAACCTCAGCCTACTGACACAAATCCTTCATCTTGCTGGCACAGACTTTCTAGATTCTACTGTTGACTTTTGGGGCTTCCCAGCACAGATCTGCAAACTAGAGTTTCATGAGATAATGTTGTGGGCTCTAGGCCTTCAGTTGGACTTATGGGGAATATTGCCATGGGTTTGAAGTCTTCAGCTATCCTCATGCAGGATGTTGCCATGGGATCTGGGCCATCAGTTGGATTTTTTGGGGGAAGGTCTTTAGTGCATGGGCAGATTTCCCTCACTTCTTCTGTTTCACTCTTCAGGTGACTATTATAATTCCATAAAATATATGTCCTGTATGTAAATTGTTTTCCTTGCAATCCCCTGACTACAACACCAGGTTAAACCTTAAATGTCTCTGCTGTAGGCTGAGGTCAGCAGAGGGCAATTCAAACAGAAAGGAGAAGGATGGGAAATGATTTTTAAGATAGACCTATATAGTCTATCTCTACTCTTCTAACCTCTTCTACTTTGTTGTCCTATATTCTATCTGTTATTCTGTATGTATTAGAACTTATTTAGAAGAACAGTCATGGTGTCTGACACACCTCAGCCCCTCCTGAAACTGTCACCCATGGGCTCTTTCCAAAAGGGCAATTCTCAATGGTTGTACAGATACATGTGGCCCTGATCTACATTGGTAGCCCTCTTGCCCTTTCCAAACTCTGCTCACTGAGGAGTGAAATGACTGAATCTAAGGGAAACACATGATAAAAGACATTCAGTTTACAGTCTGCACAATGACCTATTAAGTGGCATGGGGCAATATCTCTGCTAGTATGATGACAATGACTAAATTAGACCAGACAAATCCTCTTGTTTGCATTTTATTTTTGAATACAGAGAGTCAGGTTATTGGTAATGAAGAAGAATCAGTTGTGATAGGTTAGGTCAGAGGCTCTCAAAATTTAATGAATATTAAAATAATTTTCAGGGCTTATTAAAATATAGATTTCTGGGATCCACTCTCAGAGTTTCTGATTCTGTAGGAATGTGCTGGATCCAAGAATTTACATTTCTTACAAATCTACAGATGGTGCTAGTATTTTTGATTTATAGGAAGCAATTTGAAAATTATTGTATTAGCTTATGTTGCAATTACAAACTCTAAGTCTCATTGGTTTAATCAAACAAAGGTTGTTTGGTATCATTTTTTTTAACTTAACAGTGTATGTTGAAAATCTGACTATATCAGTAAGCAGAAATCTTCCTCATACTTTTAATTTTATTTTACTTTTTAAAATTTTATTTTAAAGAAGGTAAAAGTAAACATAACAAAACAGAACAAAGCAGATCAGAAGAAAAAATGTAAGAGACACAGATTTCAAAGCAAGACAACAGGAGATCATCACTGTCTATCATACTATCTCTTGTTTTTTTCTAAATATTTGTCCATATCTTCACACACAATGAATTCATACAAAACAAAAAGTATTAAACTGATCAGAACAGGATGATGAAGGCATTTTAGGCCTTCAAAACCAGACAATGGAGAAATCAACAATGGCTGCCATAATGTCTCTTGTTCTCTTCAAAATAGCTATCCATACCTTCTTGTATGTAGAGATTAAACAATACAACACAGACTAAAATCACTCTGAACAAAAATAGCATTGCTGGATTTCACAGCATGATGTGATGGAGTCAGAACTGGGTACCATAGTGTCTCTTTTTTCTTCAAAGTAGCTGGTCATTTCATCATGCATTATATAATCAATTCTCATAAACTGTTTAGGAGAAGTTCTATGCATCTATAAGGCTCTACATGTATGCCTATCCTTTCTGTATTACAGGTAAAAACAAAACAAAACAAAACAAAACAAATCCCTAGAAAAACATGAAACAAAAAAGATAAATAAATAACAACAGCAAATAGCCCAAACCACTGACAATATAGGCCTTCAAAACAAGGTGGTAGGAGCATAACTAAGGTTGTTATTTTACATAATGATCTTCAAGAGTTCCTCAGATCACCATACAATAATATGCACAATTGTTCCAATCCTATGAATGTTAACTATTTTGTTCCAAGAACCTATAGAATTTATAGCACAATCATCTTACCTATCCTAAGTGTGTTTTTATAATTTTAGATAATTTTTCTTTTACCTTCCTTTTTCTTGTCTTCATTTTCCCTGATATGTTATTTTTCCCTTTTAAGCAGATTCTTATCCTTTCACCATAGTTACTGAGTTTTTTTATATCTTATGTACTCTTACCACTTCTTACACTAGGGAGACTATACAGAATTTACACATGTCAGTTTGATTTATTTCACTTATAAATATGGTCTCAATTTGCATCCATTTACTTATAAATATCTCAATGTGATCATTCTTTATAGCTGAGTAGTACTCCATTGTATAAAAATATCACATCTTTTTTATCCATTCCTCAGTTGATGGGCATTTAGGTTGTTTCCAAGACCTGGCTATTACAAATTGTGCTGATATAAACATGGGTGCACATATATCACTGTGGCATAATGTTTTCAGTTCTTCTGGGAATATGCCCAAAAGTGGAATAGCTGGGTGAAATGAGACTTCCAATCCCAGTTTTTTGAGCAGCCTCCAGCCTGACCTCCACAGTGGTTGCATCAGTTTACACTCCCACCAACAGTGCAGAAGAGTTCCTTTTCCCCAACAGCCACTCCAGCATTTGTTGTTGGAATTTTCCTTTATCCTGGCCATTTTTTCCGGAGTGAGATGAAATCTCAGTGTGGTTTTAATTTGCATTTCTCTCATGACTAATGATGATGAACATTTTTTCATGTATTTATTTGCCATTTGCATTTCTTCATCTGAGAACTGTGTATTCATCTCAGATGCCCATTTTTGGAATGGGTCTTTGCATTTTGGGGATCTGATTTTTAAAAATTCTTTATATGTTCTAGACAGAAGTCCTTTGTTTGAAGGACAGTTCACAAAGATTTTTTTCCCCAGTTTTTGGCTTTTGTTTTCCTTATGCTGGAGATTTCTTTCAACATGCAAAAACTCTTTAATAGAATGTGATCTCAGTTATTGATTCTGTGAATTATTTCCCGTGTGGTTTGATTCTTGTTCATGAATTCTCTACCTACCCCTGTATCTTCAAGATTTCTACCTACTTTGTCTTCCAACAGATTTAGTGTTTCTGTTTTAATATTTAGATCTTTGAGCCATTTAGACTTTAGTTGAGTACATAGTGATAGGCATAGGTCTAGTTTTAGATTTTGGCATATTGATAGCCAATTTTTCCAGCACTATTTATTAAAGAGACTATCTTTCTTCCAGTGAATGTGTTAGGCTGCTTTATCAAAGATAAGGTGGGTGATTGTGTTCTTAGTTGTAGTTGTATCTTCCAATGTATTCCATTGATCTTCAGGTCTGTTTTTATTCCACTACCATGTTGATTTTATTACAGTAGCTTTGTAGTATAACTTCAAGTCAGGGATTGTGATGCCTCCTGCCTTGCCTTTGTTGCTTAAATTGCCTTTGCTATTCTAGATCTCTTCTGATTCCAGATGAGTTTTAGGTGTGATTTCTCTAGATCTGTGAGGTATGCTAGTGGCCTTTTGATTGGGATTGTATTATATCTGTATAACAATTTTGGGAGAATGGCCATTTTCATAATGTTTGTTCTTCCTATCCATGAACAAGGGTTGTCTTTCCATTCTGAGGTCCTCTTCAATTTCTTTTTTCAGGATATTATAATTTTCACTGAATAAATCTTTTACTTCTTTTGTTAGATTCATTCCTAAGTATTTCATTTTTTGGATGATATTGTGAAGGGTGTGGCTTCTCTTATTTCTCGCTCAGTGATTTTGTTGGTAGTTATAGCAATGCTATTGATTTTTGAGTGTTGACTTTGTATCCAGCTACATTACTGAGTTTATTTTTTATACCTAGGAGACTTTCAATGGAGTTTTCGGGTCTTCTATGTAGAGTATCACATCATCTGCAAATAATGATAATTTAACTTCTTTTTTTCTTATCTTTACTCTTTTTATTTCTCTATCTTGTCTAATTGCTCTGGCTAGTATTTCCAGCACTATATTAAGTTGGAGTGGTGATAATGGATGTCCTTGTGTTGTTCCTGATTTAAGGGTAAAGGCTTTCAGGTTTTGGCCATTTAATATGTTGCTGGCTGTTGGTTTGTCATAGATGGCTTTTATCATCTATTCCAATTTTCTGTAATGTTCTTATCGTGAATAAGTGTTGGACCTTATCAAAAGCTTTTTCTGCACCTATAGAAATGATCATGTGGTTCTTATTTTTGGCTCTATTGATATGTTGGATTACATTATTGATTTATGTTATGTTGAACCATCCCTGCATTCCTGGGATGAATCCCACTTGGTCATGGTGTGTAATCTTCTTGATGATTTGCTGCATCCTGTTTGCCAATATTTCATTGAGAATTTTTGCATCTATGTTCATTAGGGAGATTAGCCTGTAGTTCTCTTTTTTGTTTGGGTCTTTCTCAGGTTTTGGTATTAGAGTAATATTTGCTTCTAGGAATGAGGTAGGGAGAATTGCTTCCCTTTCAATTCCATTGAAGAGTTTGAGGAGTGTCTGCATTAAATCTTCTTTGAATTTCTTGTAGAATTCCACAGTGAATCTATCTGGACCAGGGCTTTTCTTTGTTGGTAAGGATTTAATTACATTTTCAATTTCTTTAATTCAAATTAGGTTATTCAGCAGTTTTACATCTTCTTGGCCCAGCTTTAGTAGTTCATATGTTTCTAGGAATCGATCCATTTCTTCTGTGTTATCAAGCCTATGAGAGTAGAGGTTTTCAAAATAGGTATTGATGATCTTCTGTATTTCGACGTGGTCGGCAATGATTTCATCCTTTTCATTCCTTATTGCATGAATTTGAGTTTTTTCTTTCCTTTTTAAAATGAAGTTGGCTAGGGCTTATCAATTTTATTTATTCTTTCAAACAACCAACTCTTTGATTCATTGATTCTTTGTATTGTTTTCTTAGTCTCTATTGCATTGATTTCTGCTCTGACCTTTATAATTTTCTCCCTTCTTTTGGCTTTGGGCTTGACTTGCTCTCTTTTTCTAGATTTCTGAGTTGTAGCATCAGGTTGTTTATTTGTGTTCATTCTGTTTTCCTGATGTGGGAATTCACCGCAATAAACTTTCCTCTGAGGACTGCTTTCATTGCATCCCACAGGTTCTGGTAAGATGTATCTGTGTATTTGTTTGCTTGTACATATTGTTTAATTTCTTCTTCAATTTCCTCTGTGACTCACTGATTGATCAGGAGTGCATTATTCAATTTCCATGTGTTTGTGGGCTTTTGCAGTTTCTTCTGTCATTATCTTCTAGTTTCATGGCACTGTGATCCAATAATATGCATGGGATAATTTCAGTTCTTTTGCATTTACCCAAGCATGTTCTGTGGGCTAGTATATGGACTGTTTTAAAGAATGTCCCATGTACTACTGAGAATGTATATTCTGATGTTTTTGAAACATCAATGGAACACTCTGTGTACATCCACCAAGTTCATTTGTTCACAAGTGTGATTGAGTTCTGTTATTTCTTTGCTGATTTTCTGTCCAGTTGATCTGTCCTTTGTGTCAATGGCATGTTAAGGTCCCCTGTTATAATTATGTTATTGCTTATTTGATTTTTCATTTCTGATAATATTTGTTTTTTATAGCTGGGTGCTCCTGAATTTGGTGCATATATATTTGATTGTTATCTCTTCCTCTTGAAGTTTTCCCCTAACTAGTATGTAGTGACCTTCTTTATCTCTTTGGATCATTCTTGATTTGAAATTCACATTGTCTGCAAAAAGAATAACTACCCTGCTTTTTTGGGGGGATCCTGTTGCAGAAGTATTGTTTTCCATTCTTTGACTTTCAGTCTGTGAGTTTCCTTTTGTGTTAGTTGGGTTTCTTGTATACAGCATATGGCTGGGTGTTGTTTCTTGACCCATTCTGCCAGTCTGTTTTTTTAATTGGTGAATTAAGGTCATTTATGTTAATAGTTATAACTGATGTGTATTGGTTTATTGTTGACATGTTATCTTTCTGCTGTTGATTCTTTATCTTTCTACTCTATTTAATTGTTTGCCTTGATTAGTGGTTTTTTCCTATGTCTGTCTAGAATGTCTTTCAATACTCTTTGCTGGGTTGGTTTGGTGGTCATGAAGTTCTTCAGCTGTTCTTTGTCAGGGAAGTATCTTATTTCTCCATCCATTTTGAAGGACAGTTTTGTAGGGTACATGAGTCTGGCTTGGAAGTTGTTTTCTTTTAGAATCTGAAGTACTTCACTCCATGTTCTTTGTGTCTTCATTGCTTGTGTTGAGAAGTCTCCTGTGATTCTGATAGGCTTTCCTTTATAGGTGATTTGTCTCTTCTCTCTAGCAGCTTTTTTTCTGTACTGGGGAATCAAACTCATGACCTCATGCTTGCCAGGCATGTGCTTATGCCACTGAGCTAAATCCTCAGCCCTCTAACAGCTTTTAATATTCTGTTCTTATGTTGGATTTATGGGATGTTGATTATTATATGTCTGGGTGCAGTTTTATTTTGGTTATGACTATTTGGAGTTCTATATGCTTCATTAATGTGTATGTCAGTTTCCAGTCTCATGTTTGGAAAATTTTCAGCTATAATTTCTGTAAATAGCCTCAATATCATTTGTGTTGTCACCTTCTTTTTCATTTATTCCTGTTAGTCTTATGTTGTTTTTCTTTGCATCATCTTGCACCTGTTGAATTGTTATTTCCTGATTCCTTGTTATTTTTAAAAGAACTTTCCTTTTCTGTTCACTAGCTGCAATCTTGTCTTTGAGGTCTGAAATTCTAGCTTCACTTTTGTTGAGGTGGCTTTGCCAACTTTTGATGGAATTTTTGATTTCCTGTATATCTCTTTGAATCTGCTTCATGCATTCTGTTTGTTTCTTATATTGTTCATTCAGTTTCCCTCTTTTTGCATTGTTCCTCTAATTCTTTAACTATATGTTCTTTAGATGTGTTAAGCATTTGTTTCACTGCATTTATCATTTCTTCTTTTACCTAGGAGATTATTTATGATCTGAGTTCTTTTATGGCTTCCTGAAGTTGTTTCTTTACTTCAGTTGTTATCATTTCAGGAATTTCAGGTGTATGGCTTACATTTTCTCCTATGTCCATGTCTCCTAGGCTTGCTTGGTTTGGGCTGGAAATTTGAGATTGCATTTTGCTCTTTCATTTTGTCATTTTCCTTTATTTATGGGTTTTGAATGATTTTCCAAAGCTTCCCCATGTGCTGGGAATCACGTGGCCCACTTTTGGCACTCAGGGCAGACTCCAGGCAACTGCTAGCCAATTGAAGGTCAATGGGCATGGCCAAGTTAGGCCTGTGGGGACCTCCCATGCAGCCTCTGGTATTTGAGATGCTAGACATTGTCTTACTGGCTGGGTGCAATGTTCCAAAGTTTCCCCGTGCACTGGGATTGAACTCCTGCACATTTGACTCCTGGGACTGAATTCTGACGCCTGCTAGCTGCTTGGAGGTCACTGGGCATGGCCCAGTTAGGCCTGTGGGGACCTTCTGTGTGTCCTCCAGTGATTTGGAATGCTGGGCATGGTCTTACAGGCTGGGAGAAATGTTCCGAAGCTTCCTCATGTGCTGCAATTCAACTTGTGCATGTTTCACTCCCAGACTCTCATATTTGTTATAATTGCATATTATTCCACTGTGAAGTTTATTTCACTACTTCCCCAAAGATAAATAATTGAATTGTTTTCATTATTTTGCTCCAATTTTTCCAAAATTCCAAAATTCCTGAACATTTCATGTTAAGCAAGCATATATGCACAATGTAGGTAAGTGGAGTAGGTATGGTACATTGATGATTTTCATAGATAATACTGAAGTGTCCATAGTAGGTGTATCATTTAGCATTCCCCACACAAATATATGAGAATTAAGTGTATGAAATTTTCATTAGGTTTTACATAGGACCAGTTATAGTGCTAAATGTACTGGTTTCTTATTCCTGCTATAATAAAGTACTACAAACTTAGTTTATCACAATATAAATTTATTATTTTATAATTCTGGAGGTCAGAAGTCCAAAATGGGCCTGAAATAAAAGTGTTATAAGAGTTACATTCCTTTTGGAACCTAGGGGGAAATTGGTTTTCATGCTTTTTCTAGCATTTCTTGACCCATGGGCCTTCATTACTTTGACTTTTTCTATTGCTATATGTCTTCTCTCTCTGATTTTCTTGTCCCTCTCTTAAAAGGATTATATGATTACACTGGGCCTACCGAGGTAACTCAGAGTGATTTTTCTATCTCTTTCATCCTTTACTTAATGACATCTGCAAAGTCCCTTTGGTATGTAATATAACATAGCCACAAGTTTAGGGTGTAGAATTATTTGGGGGAGACATCATTTTACCTATTACAACAGCCTATAAACAGTATCAGGAGAATAAAAATAGAAAAATTATCTGTGGAAAGTTTGCTGTGTCTGTGTGTCTCCTGGGGAGTTCGTGTCAGCTTCTCAATCATGGTAACAGAATATTGGAGAAAATCAACTCTAAAGTAGGAAAGATTCATTTTGTCTTAGGACTTCAGAGGTTTCAGTCTGTGTTCAGCCAGCTCCATTGTGTTAAGCATGTGGCAAGGCAGAAACATGGTAGAAAGGTATGGTGATAGAAAACTGCTCATCTCATGGTGCCCAGAAAACAGAAAGGATCAGAGCACCAGAGGGGAAGGGTCAAGGACCAGATTAGTTCCCAGGGCTACACTCTTATAAACCACTCCCTTCAACTTGATCCCACCTCTGGTTTTGATCATCTTCCAATAATTACATCAAATTATGATCTATCCAATTGTTTAATTCACTGCTGAAGTTAGAGCCCTTATGATTAAATCGTTTTCCAAAAATTCCATAAGCAGCCAAGCCTTCAACATAATGAGACTTTTGGAGAACATGTTAGATAGCAATCATAACAGAAGTGTTGTGTTTCATTCAGTTCATTAATCTTTATACACGATACAACCTGGACACAAAGTAGACCCTCTATATATTTAAAACTTCTAATGTATGAAGGAAT
Organism: Dolichotis patagonum; assembly: GCA_004027295.1. Taxonomy (NCBI): domain Eukaryota; kingdom Metazoa; phylum Chordata; class Mammalia; order Rodentia; family Caviidae; genus Dolichotis; species Dolichotis patagonum. Next base: position 12,639 of record PVJX010041999.1, read on the forward strand.
CAATGAAATATTTAGAAAAACTACAAAGCATTATGTAAATAAAAACTACTGTTACTTTTTCAAAAGGAGCTATATGTACCAGTTGAAAATGAATACGTACCTCATTATGCAAAATAGTAATTAAGAAACTGAATTCTTGAGCTATTTGTCTGTAAACTTTAAACAATCAGTAATACAACCTTTTATTATTCAAAACATATGCCTTATATCTTAAGAAGAAAATACATTGCCTATATCTAAAATTTCTTTTTCAATTTCAAATTGACATGCAAATAGTGTGTCCCACTTTTTCCAGATTCATATCATGGAATCACATATCTATGGAGTAATGAACAGACTAGAACAAACCTAAGAAAACAAGCAGGGAAGAATTCAGTATCTTTGTAGTGAAGGGAAGCAACTATGGTGAGAGAAATTGGGGTGGTGGCTAGGAAAACAGCAATGAGTGTCCAATTCTTAACTAAAAAAGCAATGAGTGTCCAATTCTTAACTATGTTTTCATCATGGGTTTTTCTTCCTTTTTTAACCTTACAAATACAAACTTAGTTTTACCAATTCTGAATTCCATATGACCTAACTTATATGTGAGGGAAAATATTGCATAGTGGTGAAAAAGATGTGCTCTGGAGTCTACAAACCTGTGTTTGAAACATACACTACTTCCCATACTACATGGTCTGGAATACAGTGTCTAAGTTTCCTAAGTTTCCTCACCCTGCCCTTTTCGTCATTAAAATGTGGATGATGCTGTTGTCTCTCATAGAACAGACATAAAGATTAAAGGATACATTATTTGTAAAGTGCTTAGAATAATGTCTCAATAAATGGAATTCAGGACCACTGTCTGAATTCTGTCAAGGTGTCAGCAGTTTTACACTGTTTTGCAACATCTTTGTCAGTGTTCACTGTGTGAACAATGATATTGCAAATGTTTGCTGTGTGAACAATGATGTTGCAAAGCAGCGTAAAACTGCTGACACCTTGACAGGAATTCAGACAATGGCACCAAGCTGCACTAGTAGTCATTGTATATTCACAATCATATTTTCACTTTTGTTTATTTATTTTTCATATTTGCATTTTAAAACCCAGTTTTGCTCAAAAATATTCTGGATAAAGCAGTAAAAATTATTAATTTTTATTAAATCTACATTTTTTGACTTTTATTAGTATATAACTGCAAGTACATAACTACAAATATGTACTAATAAATCTAAACTTCTAAAAACTTTTATTAGTACATATTTGCATTAGTACATATTAGTACATATTATATTCACTGTAGAGAATTGGCACATGTACATAACACATTTCAGTTCCCTTCTTTTCTCCTCTTCTAATTCTAAACTCTTGATACATGTTTTAATATTCTGTGTAGAAAACTGAGGTTTGCATAAAGAATTGATGTTGCATTCTAAGGGATGCATATTTTGAGGAAAGTACTTGCAATGATTAGATATGACCTAAACTAACACCTTTTTATGAAATAACCTTTTTATTTAAAAGAATGTCTGGCAGACAAACTATGGCTGTTAGTTTTGTGTATTTCCTATAGGCTTTTGAAAATTAAAATGAATTTTTGACGTTAGCAAAATAATATTTTTACCAATAATAAAATTTGAGGCTTTGAACAAAAATTTTTTTTAAATTTTATTTAAAGAGAAAAAAAAGCAATACAGAAAAAGGGGTAGAAACAATACAAAACCTAAAAAAAAAACCCATAAATCACTAGTTGACAAACCACA
>PVJX010042000.1:0-14395 GCA_004027295.1 Dolichotis patagonum
GAGGATCAATGGAACAGATTAGAAGATGCAAACACTACTACAAAGATGCTCAACCACCTGATATTTGACAAAGGGGCTAAACATGTTCACTGGGGAAAAGATAGCCTCTTTAATAAATGATGTTGGAAAAATTGGCTTTCCACATGCCAAAGACTGCAAGTACACCCATGCCTATCACCATACACTAAAGTCAAAGTGGATCAAGGTTCTAAATATTAAAACAGAAACACTAAATCTACTGGAAGACAAAGTAGGTAAAAATCTTAGAGACATAGGGGTAGGGAGAGAAGTCATGAATAAAATGCAAACCACATGGGAAATCCTTCAAAAAATCAACAGCTGGGATCTCATATTATTAAAAAAAGTTTTGCACTTCAAAAGAAATCACCAACAAAGTGAAAAGAAAACCTACAGAATGGGAGATAATCTCACCAACAATCCCTCAGACAAAGGACTTATATCCAGAGCATATAAAGAATCGAAAAACTTCAAGCCCCTCAAATTCAAAGACCCTCTCCAAAAATGAGCATCTGAGATGAACACACAGTTCTCAGATGAAGATATACAAATGGCAAATAAATACATGGAGAAATGTTCACTACCACTGTTCATTAGAGAAATGCAAATTAAAACAGCATTGAGATTTCATCTCACCCCAGAAAGAATGGCTGTCATCAAGAAAACACCTGGTAACAAATGTTGGCGAGGCTGCGGGGAAACAGGAACACTGCTCCACTGTTGGGAGTGTAGACTGGTGCAGCCACTATGGAAATCAGTATGGAGATTTCTCAGAAGACTAGGATTGGAAGATCCATTCTATCCCACTATTCCCCTCCTGGGTATTTTCCCAGAAAGACTAAAAAAGCCATATCACGGTGATATATGTGCACCCATGTTCATAGCAGCACAATTTGTGATAGCTTAATCTTGGTAACAACCAAAATACCCATTAACTGCAGAGTGGACCAAAAAAATGTATTTTTATACAATGGAATATTACTCAGCTATAAAAAGGATGATCTTGAGGCCTTCATAGGTAAATGGAGGCAACTTGAAAATATCATCATTAGTGAAATGAATAAGACTCACATGAGTAAATATCACATTGTCTCTGTAGTGTAAAAAATGATAGAAACTGACAGAATAATTGGTACCAAAAGGTATAGTAGATATTGTGAAAGCAAAAGGGAAAGAAAGTGTCCTAAAGAGTATAAAGGTATGAATAGTGTGTAAAATAGTTTACCATATTACTGAACTTCTGTTGGAACATTGAACAAAAGGATTGGCACTGTCAGTGTTTGAGTGGCTAGCCACTATTTAAGCTCTGATTCTGTGACTTTGGCAACTATTTTTTAGGACAACAAAGAGTAATGTATCAACTAGTGATTCTATGATGATAATTGTTTTTTTTTAATTTTGCATTGTTCTATCCTTCTTTTCTGTTTTTCTATTTTGTTTAATTCTCTTTTCTTTCCTTGAAAAATAGCAATATGCAATATAACAACCATTGTTAAATTTCTTTCATTCTGTTTTGAAAACTTACATTGTTTCTGTTTTGAGTTTGCCATTGTTGTTTATGCCTTTTGCTTTTAGTTCTCCTTTTCTTACTTTTCTCTTTTTTAAATTAAAAAAAATATTATAGTTAAAATACAGAGTACAGACCAAGGAAAGAATATTCAAACTTTTGAGAAAGACATGCCAAATCATTTATAAAGGCAAACATTGCTGTGCTCAACTTAATGAAACAAATGCTACTTGACAAAAAGGGAAACATAGACCACAATAATAGTATGTGATTTTAGTTCTCCACCCACAACAATGCATCAGTCATACAGGCAAGAAAAACCAATAAAAAACATCAGAGGTAAATTATACCATATATCCAATGGACTTATAGACATTTACAGAATATTCCATTCAGCAACAGCAGAATTCACAGTCTTTTCACCAGTCCCTGCAAAATTTCTCCAAAACAGATCTTATTTTACACTATAAAGCAAGCCTTTTCAAATTAAAAAAAAAGTTTGCATCTAGTCAGATTGCAGTGAAATGATACTAGAAATTAGAAGCAGAGGAAACTACAGAAACAGACACATGGAGACTGAACAATTCAATTTTGAATGATAGGTTGGTATTGAAGAAATCAAGAGGAAATTTTAAAAAGTCCTAAACTCTAACCAAAAAAATGTAAATAAAACCTCCCAGAATCTTTGGATACAGAAAGGAAGTTCTATGAAGGAACTTTGTAGGTATGAGTATCTGCATCAAAAAATCAGAAAGATCATACACTTACACACACAAAAATCTAACAATGCATTGCTTAAAAAATTAGAACCATCTCAGCACTGGGGAAAAAAAAACAAGAAGCAAAAAAACCCATGCAGAAAAACTCAAGCAAATCCACACCACCTTTAATAAGGACAGAAATAACAAAAATCAGATATAAAATCAGGAAAATATGGGCTAAAAGAAGAATATGGATGATCATTTAAAGAGTTGCTTCTTTGAAGAAGTAAAAAGTTCAGTAAACCTTTAGCCAAACTGAAGAAACTAAACCAAAAGAAAGAAGACTCAAAACAATATAATTAGAGATGAAAAAAGAATGTAACAACAGACAAAGTAGTTAGAAACTACTTTGAACTTAGAACTACTTTGAAAATCTGTATTATAATAAATTGGGAAATCTACAAGGCATGAACAAATTTCTAGACACATTCAAACTACCAAAATTAAACAAGGAGAATATAAAAGCCTACACAGAAATCAATAATGAACCATGAAATGAAAGCAGTAGTAAAAGGTCTACCAATAAAGAAAAACCAAAACCAGACTAATTGCTGGATTTTACCAAACATTTAAAGAACTAACAGCAGTGTTCATCATGGTAACTGAAAAAACTGGAAGGGAAGGGAAGCTTCCAGAATGCTTGTACAAAAATCAACTCAAAATGGATCAAAAACTTATACATAAATCTTGAAACTGTGAAACTTCTGAAGGAATCTTAGATGAAACTCGTGAAGTTACAGGCACAAGCAAAGACTTCCTGAGTAGGATACTAGCACAGGAAATACTAATAAGAATCAACAAATGGAGCTACATCAAATCAGAAAGCTTCTGAACAGAAAAAAAAATCAACAAGTGAAGAAATAGACTACAGGATGAAAGAAAAGCTCTATCAGCTACTCTTCCAAACCAGGACTATTATTTAGAATATATAATAATTCAAAAACTACACATGTACACAAGTGAGAACACACACACGCACATGTATGCACCCAAGTAATCCAATCAATTAATTGACAAATGAGTCGAACAGACACTTCTCAAAGGAAGTGCAAATGAACAACAAACAAGAAAAAATGTGTAACATTTTTAGCAATTAAGGAAATATGAATCAAAACTACATTGAGATTCTGTCTCATCTCAGTGAGAATAGCTATCTTCAATAATGTAAAAATATATTGCTGAAAATTTGGAGATATGGAGGGGATAAAATATAATACTATTTTATACTTCTTTACTATAAAAAATTTTAAAGTCCTATAATATCAAATTTTGCAGAGAACATGGATTCATATTTTTTATCCTATCATCCAGCAATTTGTGCAACTAAGAAAATTTTTGCACATATACTGCAATATGCATTTATAAAAATCTTCATAGCTGGAGCTCTGTGGTTCTGTGCTTATCTAGCATGAATAAGGCCCTTGATTCCAGTCCTCATATGTAAAGGAAAGGAAAGAAAAGGAGAAGAGAGACCAAAGAAGGGCACTTGAGGGAAAGAGAAGGAGAAGGGAATGGAAAAATGGGGGAGAGACAGAGGCAAGGAAGGAAATGGTATGGAAGATTGGGAGAATAAAGAAATTTTATAGCAGTATTGTTCCAAATAGCAGACCTGAAAACAATTGTAAGTCCATTCACATAGAAGTAAATAAACAAATGATGCAAAATACTATATAATAATACTATATAGTACTTATGTTTGAATCTTATTAATTTAATAGTAGGTTTCTTTAAAGTCCAACATGGTCAAATACAATCTGATATACTTTCTAAATTAAAAAATATTAATATTTAACAGTATATTTTAAAGGAATACATCTAAATGCAGTAACATGACATAAAAAGGAAAACAATAAAATGAGGAAATGAGGTTCAGGCCAATAGGTATGTCTGATTAGAGGAAGGAGATGGGATTGAAATAATACGGCAAAATGAAGGCTAAAAGTCAAGGCTTTCATGCTTGTTTGGGATGAAGGGCTCACAGGTGTTTATTTCATTATTATAAACCCTGGTTAAATGAAAGTCAGTCATGCATGGGCCCATGATAAGTACATGCCATAACAATAATCAAGATTAGTCTACCATCCAATTCTTGCACATTAAATCCAGTTTTAAAAGTTAGTATGCATAGTCCTCCTCCCAAAATTTAAATATAAATTAACTAGCTTTCTATAGAATTCAGAATAAGTAACTTGGGACCAAAACTTAATCTTCAGTAGGAAAACATTATCAATTTATGACTCCAAAGACAAAAGTCCTATTCCTTTTAAAATACATTACAAAAATTATCCTTATGGGTGACAAAATATTAGTACATAAGCTTCACTACTTTTGAAAGGATCTTTTAAATCCACTGGTTCTATGAGCCCAAAGAGACTAAAAAAATTAAAGCTTACGAGTGAGTCTCAGAAAAAGTGTAAAGACCAAGCTCACTCTTTTCTTTCCTCACACAAATTCTACTGTGAATTTTTTCACCCAGGAGACCAGGCTCACTTTTATTAAACACTCATTCAAGTAGTAAATTTCCTTGATTTCTCCAAATGTCTAGATTTGATAATTCTTTAGCCCTATCAGCTAATTTTATATAGAAAAGCATAAAAATGCAGTAACCATTTATACAAAAAGCCATGCAAATGCCTTCGTATGATAAAATTTCATCATTATAATATTTTCTGTGTTTATTCAAGGTTTCAATAGACTCATGAATGAATTAATATTACTTTTTACCCATTAACCTTTACCATTAATTTCACTCAGTTCTATGATACTCACTGATCCCCAAGAAACACAGGAGTCAATCTTAGCTGAAAAGAAATTTATTCAAATCCAGTTCCAAAAGAGGTGAAAGATCCTCTTATTGCCTCTAACCCCCATCAACTTGTGTTCAGGTATGCAATGACTTCAGAGGAAGGATGAGTCAGGAAGGGAGATAGAGTGAGACAGCATTAAAAGAGCCCAGAGCAGGGGAAATCTCCTCAGGAAGGTGTGGACCATTCTTGGCTCCTCTTCATTCCTCTAATCAAAATCAGTATTCAATCTCTTGAGGTTAGCACCTGCATTGCCCTTTCAAATTGCCACTCTACACAGAGGTACGCTACTTTTCAGAAAGTTCTCACACATAGTATAAGGTGAGAAGATGGGATGGCAGATGGGACTGTTTACAGGGGCTTCTCTCTGGAAATCAGAATGCAAAAAGACATGGGCTGCTTGGGCAGCAGGAAGACAAATGAAGTTTGGGGACAGGAGGAGGCTTCCTTGAAAAGAGAAGTCAGATCTGTCACATAATGATGTTGAATTTCTAATTCTAGTCATTCTCCTGTCACAAAGTGATGATAGAAACTGTTCCAGATATTTTTTCATCAGTGTTAGTGACTATCAATCTTCTTTTTCAATTGAGAGTTAAACTCTCTTCATAAAAACAAAGTAATGTAGACATTGTATGTACATCACAGGAAAAATGGCAAAAATAAAATTTCAAATAAAATATAGATATGACAGTCTTTATTTTAAAATAATTTTATTTAATATAAAATATTACAAAAATATAACATGAATTTTTGGTGACAGTCATGAAAGAAAAACTGAATGAGCAACTGAGGTATGGCTAGTGCTGGTCCAGGTAATCAGATCATCAACTAAAATGGCTTTTTTCTTTAACATCTTCTGAGCAGGTTATATCATCAGTTGCTTGGATTCTTTGAAATATTAATTTAGTAGATAAAAAGTAGTGATGGTGCTTGCTTTGGCAACATATTTACTAAAATTGGAATGATACAGAGAAGATTAGCATGGCCCTTGAGCAAGAATGACACGCAAATTTGTTCCATATTTTTAAAGGGATAAACAAAAAAGAAGGTGATAACACAAATGATATCAAGAGGCTATTTACAGATGTAATAGCTAAAAATTTCCCAAACATGAGAATGGAAACTAACATACAGATCAGTGAAGCATATAGAACTCCAAATACCTGTAACCAGAAGAAAACTACACTCAGACATATAATTATCAACATTCAAGAAATCCAACATAAGAATGGAATATTAAAAGCTGTTAGAGAGAAAACAGATCACCTATAAAGGAAAACCTATCAGAATCACAGCAGACTTCTCAACACAAACAGTGAAGGCAAGAAGAGCATGGAGTGAAGTATTTCAGATCCTAAAGGAAAACTACTTCCAACCCAGACTGATGTACCCTGAAAAACTGTCCTTCAAAATGGATGGAGAAATAAGATACTTCCATGGCAAAGAGCAGCTGAAAAACTTCATGACCACCAAACCATCCCTGCAAAGAATACTAAAAGGCATTCTAGATAGACATAGGGAAAAAACCACTAAGCAAGGAAAACAGTTAAACAGAGTAGAAAGATAAAGAAGCAATAGCAGAAAGATAACATGTCAAAAATAAACCAATATATATCAATTATAACTGTTAATGTCAATGGCCTCAATTCACCAATTAAAAGAAAAAGACTGGCAGAATGGATCAAGAAACAACATACAACCATATGCTATCTACAAGAAACCCATCTAATCCAAAAGGAAACTCATAGACTGAAAGTCAAAGGATGGAAAACAATACTTCATGCAACAGGAACCCCCACCAAAAAATCAGGGGTAACTATTCTGTTTTCAGACAATGTGAACTTCAAATGAAGAATGATCCAGAGATAAAGCAGGTCACATATTACTTAGGGAAAAACTTCAAGAGGAAGAGATAACAATCTTAAATATATATGCACCAAATTCAGGAATACCCAGATATACAAAACAAATATTAACTGAAATTAAAAATCAAATAATCAATAACACAATTACAACAGGAGACCTTAACATGCCATTGGCACAAAGGAATAGATCAACTAGAGAGAAAATCAGTAAAGAAATAAAAGAACTGAATCACACACATGTGAAGAAATGGACTTGGTGGATGTTTACAGAGTGTTCCAACCAACCACATCAGAATACACATTCTTCTCAGCAGTACATGGGACATTCTCTAAAACAGACAATATACTAGCCCACCAAACATGCTTAAGTAAATGCAAAAGAATTGAAATTATCCCATGCATGTTATCGGGTCATAGCACCATGAAACTAGAAATTAACCGCAAAAGAAACTACAAAAATTCCACAAATCATGGAAATTGAATAATACACTCTTGAGCAATCAGTGGGTCAGAGAGGAAATTAAAGAAGAAATTAAACAATATCTACAAGCAAACGATAATACAAATACAACTTACCAGAACCTGTGGGATGCAATGAAAGCAGTCATCAGAGGAAAATTTATTGCAGTGAATTCCTATATCAAGAAAACAGAACAAATACAAATAAACAACCTGATGCTACACTTCAAGCATCTCGAAAAAGAAGAGCAAGTAAAGCCCAAAGCCAAAAGAAGGGAGGAAATTATAAAGATCAGAACAGAAATCAATGCAACAAAGACTAAGAAAACAATGCAAAAAATCAGTGAATCAAAGAGTTGGTTCTTTCAAAGAATAAATAAAATTGATAAGCCCCTAGCCAACCTAAAAACAGGGAAAAAAAACTCAATATCATGCAATAAGGAATGAAAAGGATGAAATCCATACAGACCCTGTGGAAATACAGAACATCATCAATGCCTATTTCAAAAATATCTACTCACACAAGCTCGATAACACAGAAGAAATAGACAGATTCCTAGAAACAGTTGAATTACCAAAGTTGGGTCAAGAAGATGTAAAACTGCTGAATAACTCAATTTCTATTAATAAAATTGAAAATGTAATTAAGTCCTTACCACCAAAGCAGAGACCAGGCCCAGACAGAGTCATTGCATAATTCTATAAGAAATACAAAGAAGACAATTCTGATACTCCTCAAACTCTTCAATGAAATTGAAATGGAAGAAATGCTCCCTAACACATTCCTGGAAGCAAATATTACTCTAGTACCAAAACCTGAGAAAGACCCAACTAAAAAAGAGAACTATAGGCCAATCTCCCTAATGAACATAGATGAAAAAATTCTCAATAAAATATTGGCAAACAGAATGCAGCAAATCATCAAGAAGATTATACACCACAACCAAGTGGGATTCATCCCAGGAATGCAGGGATGGTTCAACATATGTAAATCAATAAATGTAATCCACCATATCAATAGAGCCAAAAATAAGAATTATATGATTATTTCTATAGATGCAGAAAAAGCTTTTGATAGGGTCCAACACTTATGCATGACAAGAACCTTACAGAGAATTGGAATAGATGGTCTTCACCTCCATATGATAAAGGTCATCTATGACAAACCAACAGCCAGCATCATATTAAATGGCCCCAAACTGAAAGCTTTTATCTTAAAATCAGGTACAAGACAAGGATGTCCATTATCACCACTGCTATTCAAATTAGTGCTTGAAATACCAGCCAGAACAATTAAACAATAGAGAGAAATAGAAGGAGTAAGGATAGGAAAAGAAGAAGTTAAATTATCATTAGTTGCACTTGACATGATACTCTACATAGAAGACCCCCAAAACTCCATTGAAAGACGCCTAGGTATAATAAATAAATTTAGTAACATAGCCGGATAAAAAGTCAATGCTCAAAAATCAATAGCATTCCTATACACTAACAACAAAATCACTGAGAGAGAAATAGGAGAAGCCACACCCTTCACAATAGCATCCCCAAAAAATGAAATACTTAGGAATCAATCTAATGAAAGAAGTAAAAGATCTATTCAGGCAAAATTATAATACCCTGAAAAAAGAAATCGAAGAGGACCTCAGAAAATGGAAAGACATAACTTGTTCATGGATACAAAGAACAAGCATTGTGAAAATGGACATTCTCACAAATTTGCTTTACAGAATTAATGCAATCTCAATCAAAATAGTACTAGCATACCTCACAGATGGAGAGAAATCACTCCTAAAATTTATCTGGAACCAGAAGAGACCTAGAATAGCAAAGACAATTCTAAGCAACAAAAGCAAGTCAGGAGGCATCACAATCCTTGACTTGAAGTTATACTACAAAGCTACTATAAAAAAATCAACTTGGTACTGGAATAAAAACAGACCTGAAGATCAATGGGATAGAGTAGAAGATACAACTACAAACACACTCACCCACCTTATCTTTGATAAAGGGGCCAACACATCCACTGGAACAAAAATAGTCTCTTTAATGAATGGTGCTGGAAAAATTGGCTTTCCACATGCTAAAAAATAAAACTAGACTCATTCCTATCACCATATACTAAACTAAAGTCTAAATGGATCAAAGCTCTAAATATTAAAACAGAAACAATAAATCTATTGGAAGACAAAGTAGGTAAAAATCTTGAAGACATAGGGATAGATAGGGAATTCATGAATAAGAATCAAACTGGATGGAAAATACATCCCAGAATCAATAACTGGGATCACATCTTATTAAAGAGTTTCTGCATATCAAAAGAAATCTCCATCATAGTGAAAAGAAAACCCACAAATTGGGAAAAAATCTTAGCAACTATCCCTCAGACAAAGGACTTTTGTCTAGAACATATAAAGAATTTTTAAAAAATCAGACCCCCAAAATACAAAGACCTAATTCAAAAATGGGCATCTAAGATGAATACACAGTTCTCAAATGAAGAAATATAAATGGCAAATAAATGCATGAAAAGATGTTGTACATCATTAGTTATTAGAGAAATGCAAATTTAAAGCACACTGAAATTCCATCTCACTCCAGAAAGAATGGCCAGGATAAAGAAAACTACCAATCACAAATGCTGCAGAGGCTGCAGGGGAAAAAGGAACTCTTCACTGTTGGTTCAGTGGGAATGCAGTGGGAGTGTAGACTGGTGCAACCATAGTGAAGGTCAGTCTGGAGATTCCTCAAAAAGCTGGGATTGGAAATCCCATTTGACCCAGCTATTCTGCTTCTAGGCATATTACCAGAAGAACTGAAAACATCATACCACAGTGATATATGTGCACCCATGTTTATAGCAGCACAATTTGTAATAGCCAGATCTTGGAAACAACCTCAGTGCCCATCAACTGAGGAATGGATAAAAAAGATGTGGTATTTTTATACAATGGAATACTACTCAGCTATAAATAATGATTACATTGAGCTATTTATAAATAAATGGATAAAACTTGAGACCATACTCATAAGTGAAATAAACTCACATGTATAAATACTGTATAGTCTCTCTAGTATAAGAAATGGTAAGAGTATATAAGATTTTATAGTAATCATGATTCCCCATTACATTGCTTTGAAACCTTGTAATATTTTCATTCATCAGTTGGAATGTTTTTATTCTGTTTTGTTTGATTTTACTATGTGTGATGGTATGAACAGCTATTTTGAAGAAAACAAAACATGATGGCAGCCATTGCTGATTTAATATCATCTTGCTTTGAAGTCCTACCATGCTTTTGTTCTTCTATTACCATTGGTTCTATCATGCTGTGTCTTATTGGATTTTAATGTGTGTAATAGTATAAACAAAATTTTACAGAAAATGAGATATTATTGTAGACATTGTTCATTCTCTGTTATTTGGTTCAGAATGCCCTGTAATACTTTCATTCTCTTGAATGGTTTTATACTATTTTGTTATGCTTGATATTATTGTGTGTGAAGCTATGCTCAACTATTTCCAAGAAAGAGATATTATGGTAGCTACTGTTAATATCTGGTTGTCTTGTTGTGAAGTACTATGTTGCTTACATTGTTCTGTTCTGATCTGCTTTGTTCTGTCCTCTTTTGTTTCATTCTCTTTAAAATAAAATTTTATATATATATATATATATTTTTTTTTTAAGACGAAAACACGAGACATTATGGTAGTCAGTGATGAACTCCTGTTGTCTTGCTTTGAAATCTGTGTCATCTACATTGCTTTCTTCTGATTGGCTTTGTTCTGTTTTATGATGTTTAGTTTTACCCTCTTTAAAATAAATAAAATTAAATTAAAAAGTGATGATGGTCAGGATTCAAGCACTTGATGATTACTGGGTTACTAAGATAGCCCTATTTAAGCTTCTTGGTAGCAACTTTAACATACACCCTAAGAAGGGCTCAATTCTGAGTGATTTGCATAATATAAATCATTGAATCTTCACAACAATCTACAAGGCAGAAAGCTTGCAAGTTATCTGATACATGATTTGTATCTAATGTGCAAAGATAATAACTACTAAAATTCAGCAATAAAAAGACATTTAACTCTGATAATTGAGGAAGGGATTTTAATAGACATTTCTCCAAAAATATGTATAAAAGCCAGCTGCTATTTTCATCTTCTAGATGAAGAAACTGAGTCAATTAGTGCTAAAGAGATTGTCCAGAGTGACATTCTGGTTTGGTTCCTATGCAGACTTAATCATGATCTCTAATGATAACTGTGTCTTGAGGTTGTCTCTCTTGTGCTAGTAAATCTTTTTTCAAAATTTAGGGAGATATTTTCTAGAACAATCTGTTTCACTATGTTAGTAAGTTACATTATTTCAGATAGTAGGCAACTCTACTTTAAATCAAGATGTTAATTTTTTATGTAGACGTGACAAAAAGTTGCTTTGCAGAGCTTTTAATTCTTAAAATGCAATGCATTATGTTGGCATGTGGTGGTACTGATATCTGTTTCCCTGTCTGACAACATACCTTTGCATCTGTCCAATGTTGATAAAGCTCTGGCTTCAGAAATTCATTCCAACAATGAGCAGAAGTGATGCTATTCTCCTAGCAATAATTCTGAGTCACCAACGCTTTGGGTCACAGAAACCAAGTGAGAAAGCATTTACTTTTCCTTAGCAAGGGTGAAACAAGTCCAAGACCAATTTCTGTTTAAAGAGAGTAAAGGAGAAAATAAAAGTGTTTTTAGGCAATGATTTCAATTATTCTTTTCCTTTATTTTCTCTTTCTCTTTTCCCTCTTCCTCTACATTTTATTCTTCCTCTTCCTCCTTCCATTTCCCACCTTCTTCCCACCCTCAAATTTTCTACTTCCAGACATTTTGAAAATTTTTATTTTGATTCAGAAAAAACATGTTTGTGACATAATAATTATGAAATAAAATTTTTCCATCAGGTGAATGATTTACTACAAATTACTTAACACTCCTTTTAATTTTTCCTATATATTGATAAAAATAAAAAATATACATTGTTATCATAGATATTCTAACAGTAAAGCAGTGATTTGCTCTAGGATCTACATCATAAACTAGGGTCAGTGGAAATTTCTCTAGTGGCATAGAATAGCTTCAGAATGAAGAAACAAAGAAAAAATATGTCCTCATTAAAATTATTTTAAAGAGATAATTTTATTGCTGGCATCATAATTGGACTTAATAAGCTCACCTGATTGTGCAATTCATGTTATTCTCATTTTATATGCTCTTAATTAGCATTTGGCAAAGGAACACTTGAGTGGCATAAAGTTGCTAGGATAGAATAACAGCTTCTCATATTGTTTAATGGGCTGCATTGAAGCAACTTCTTCAGATCATGAAGCCTTTTGATTATTGCCAAATACTTAGTGATGAAAGTAGCACAAGATGGAGTTATCTTTTCTATGCACCTGTATTAAAAACAATATAAAGGTAAAACTCATCTAACTTTGCTTACCTTCTGGTATCAAAGATGGTTATGAGTTTACAATTTCCCTAACCACGATGGTTATGCTACTACAGTTTAGTGACTTACCTTCATTTCTGCATAACTCAGAACTTGCTGTGATATCACATCTTTCCAAACCATACAAAGTTCTGTCATTGCCTTCCTTTCAACCTCTACTTGCTTCCCCAATCATTAGTGTACTTTTTCACATCTTTAGGAGCATTTCTTCACTAAAATTTTATAGGTGAAAGAAACTGGATTTTTGAAAGAGCCCTGAAGTTACTTCAGAATGTTATTTTGTAACAATCTATTAAACTGTGCTTTAAAAGCTTCATAGTTGTTGTAAGGAAACACGTTTAATACAGAGCACATAATATATTATTTTATAATATTCACCTGAAGAGTCAAATACAGAAGCATGTAGGAGATCTGTCCTTGCACTAGCCACCCAAAGAATCCAGCTGAGAGCCTGGGTCCCACAGCAACGTCCTGCGCAAGCCCAGATGAAGATGTAGAGCCCATGACAATGCCCTTCACGAGTCCAACGGGAGGCCTACAGCCCAAAATGGTGTCTCATGCAAAATGGTGTCTCTGTATCAAGGGTCTGTATTGGGAAGGCCAAAAGGTTAGTGGTGGAAGCTAGAAGGCCTGTGCCAGCAGGCTAAGGGATTTGAGCTGGAGCCAGGAAGTGATGCTCAAGATAAGGAACAAAGCTCCCCCAAAAAGAAGACCTAAGCTCTTCCAATGATGAGAACAGCTGGTTTTCATATCAGGAAAACCAGCATGACTAGCTTCTCCAGGAGAATCAACAAAATAGCATCTTCCCATCCCATTCATTTTTTTACACTGTTGGCAACAATCCTCAGGTGAGTCTTCCACACCCAAAACCACACTGACTCAGTCCAACTGGGTGTTACAAATTGACCATTAGTTAATCTACCACAGTAGTTAATCAAATAGTTTCTAGCCAACTGGAGCATGACAAACTGGTCAAAATGGTTTACTGGTTACCATAATTACTGATTTCTTTTTAGTTAAGAACTGGAGTCTATTTAAAGTGTATCTCATTAGTGCAAATATAGAGGGACTAATGATTGCTGCGTGGATGGATTCTGCTCACTAGGCTATAGTTTCATTACATTGCTTGCAGAAAGTAATGAGCATGGATCTAAGGTTTCAACACTGAACAACTCAGGAGGGACCAGAGGCTAATACACAAATAACTATGCCTCCGTGTGGCTTGACTAACTCATTAACTAATTCAACAAATATTTCTTGAGTGCTTGTTTGGGTCAAGTGCTGTTCTGAATTTAGACACAGCAGTAACAAACAAAGCAGAGGTCATTGTTTCCAGAACGCTTTCTATCTGGTGACCTACTTAAAGCTTAAAACAAATCTGCATATTAAAATACTTATTCAATATGTAATATACTGTTGTGTTGCTGTTAGTATATACTTTAAACTAATACAGTTTAATTCACTTCTGTTTATCAATTGG
>PVJX010042001.1:0-14382 GCA_004027295.1 Dolichotis patagonum
TAAGTTGAACAGCTATAAACATGAGTGCACATATATCACTGTGGTTTGATGTTTTCAATTTTTTGGGGGAAATTCCCAGTAGAGGAATAGCTGGGTTGAATAGAACCTCTAGTCCTACTCTTTTGCAGAATCTCCATACTCATTTTCACAGTGGTTGTACCAGTCTACACTCCCACCAACAATGGAGAAGTATTCTTTTCTCCCCAAAGTCCAGCCAGCATTTGTTATTGGTTAATTTCTTGACTTTAACAATCTTTTCTGGAGTGAGACGATAGCTCAGTGTTGTTTTGATTTGCAATTCTCAAATGAACAATAGTGTTGAACATTTTTCACATGTTTTTTGCCATTTATGTTTCTTCTGAGAATTGTGTATCCATCTCAGATGCCCAATTTTAGATTGGATTTTTAAATTTGGGGGTCTGATTTTTTTGAATTCTTTATATGGTCTAGGTAAAAGTCATTTGTCTGATTAACAGTTGATAAAAGTATTTTCCCAATCTGTGTTTTCTTTTCACTCTGTTGGTGTGCAAAAACTTTTTAATAAGACAAGATCTCAGTTTAGACCCATACCTGTCTCTAAGCATTAAACTAAAGTCAAAATGGGTCAAAGATCTAAATATTAAGATAGAAACACTAATCCTATTGGAAGACTAAGGAGGTGAAAATCTGGAGGACATACGTATAGGCTGAGGAGTTCATGAACAAAAACCAAACTGCAGGAGAAGCACTTCAAAGAATCAACAACCAGGATCTCATCCAGAAGTTCTTTCACGGACATAGCAAGAATACTGCTTAACAAAATATCTGGGTAATTTATGGCACAGTCAAATTAAATGTTAGAGAGAGAAAATATTCTGTGATTTTTACTGTATCTTTACAATAAGGATATAACCGTAGATATCTTTGATTTAATACAAATTTCTTTAACTAAACAGTTCAAACTAAATGAACTTGACCCTTGTTTTATCTCTCAAGTCCTAAAATAACCTGAAAACTGAATATCAAATTCATGATTATCTCAGGGCAAGAGCTAACTTCAAAACAGTTTTTGCTCATGGGTTTCCTTGTAGGTGTATGTGCATGCGTGTGTGTTTATGTCTGCATGTATGTGTATAATCTTTCTGATCAAGACAATTAAGGAATTCATTTAAGAAAATCTCTGTGTGTTTGTGTGTACGTTTGTGTGTGTATCATTCACTAGAAGAATCAGTTGAGTACTTACTGTGTACCCAATGATGTACCCAATCATAGTTTTTCATATTAAACATTAATAATGGGCTTCTTAAAATTATTTTTGTATCCCTCAGTTCAGTTTTTGATTCATCTAATATATAATTTATCAAATTTTTAGAGATTAATTATAGAAAAGAGCAGCTTTTTCTGGAAACAATAGTAATGCCTTCTTAAGGATTTGCATATATATGATATTTATGGTAGACATCCTGTAACGATTGTATTAGACCTTGGTTCCTGTTGTTACTTTGTCATGCAAAACGTTCCCATTTGGAACTTATTATAGGAGTAAGTTGAAATTCACTATGTAACTACTTTTAGAAACCTAAAAATATATAAAATTGGTTAATTTTCAAGATATTGAAATATATGCTAATATACAAATTATGTGGACTCTATTCATTTTTCTGGATATACTTTATACCTTAGGAAATGTTTTATGCAATGTAAAATGCATGCAAATTTATGCTTTATCAAAATTCTGGTCAGATTTTTGCTTTTGATTTTATCTGTGCTTTAGATGCCAATTTTCCTAATATCTAGAGGTATCAGTATTGTGTTTATAATTAGTTGAAGATTCCTCACAAATTATCCTGGCTTCAGTGGAAAATCCAATCTTCTCAACAATGAAATATGGAACTGTTTTATGTTCTATAGTGGTATCAGGGGGGTTTCTTAATTAATTCCTTAATTTATTCATTAATTCAACACATATGTATTGATCATTTATTTTCAAGGCACAAGGGTCATAAGACAAACAGTTTAAGTCTCTTCATTTGGGGAGTTTACAGTCCAGTAAATAAGACTACTTAATCAGTGGAACTGACAGAAAACAGTAATTCGGGTAATTTCAAAGAAGAAAATAGAGGTAATCTTAAGAGAGTACATCAGGGGTACCTGTTTTAGATTGAGATCAGGATATTTTTTGTTGTGGTGTTGCTGAGACATGAAGGAAAAGATGTAGTCATAAAAGTTGAGGGTGAGTGGTCCCATAAAAGTGACAAACTGGAGAGAGGAGAGCTTGATTGAAAGGACACAGGGGAATGAGATAGAGTAGCACAGAATGGTGGGCAGAGACTAAATCAAGGAAACTTTCAGATCTTGTTACATAGTTGGATTTTATCCATACTGAAATGGAAGTTTTGCTTTTAGAGATTTAAGTTAAGAAATTATGTAAGTTTTTTTTTTTTCTGAAATTTACTTTGGCGCTGTTTTGTTAAGAATGGATTGAGGTTCACAACGTTGGGAAAGCATGCACCAGAGTTAGGAAAGCTTAGTTTCTGGAGGAACATGGAGCATATACAATTTGTATTTGATTTTCAGTAAAGGGAATTTGTTTTCTTTTTTAGGAGGTGCTTCACTTAAAAAAATACTAAAAATATTGCTTAGGTATGGCTTAGGGCTATAATGAGATGTTCTCTCCCTAAGTTCCTATTAAGAAAAAGAAGTCTATTGTTCAAAAATACTGTGATGTTTAATATCCCCAAACAGCCTTCACTTTCTCTTTCCCTGAAAAGAATTAGGAAATTTTGGAGAATTGCTTTTTGTAATGAAAGACTAACTATTCTCCAAAGTGTCTTCAATCAATTATCAAAGACTTTCCCAGTAGTTTCTTTACGATATATTGTGTTTACACTAACACAGTTCCTTGAGTTGAGGACTTTATCTCTTAAAGAGAGGAAGCAGAAAAGAGAGGCTGAAGATTTGTGGGCCTTTAGTGTTTCACTTGTGTTTTTTATATTATATGGGCAGAATGAACTTTTAATAAGGTGGGATATGCTTTGCTGCATTCATTTGGTGAGTGAGGGTTGTTTAATTGGAAAGGACTATTCATTTTGTTTTCATTGAAAATCCTAATTAAATCCTTTGAGAGTCATAATTTACACTGATTATTTTGGCTTTTACTGCCAAATCTTAGTCCTTGTATTCCTTTTTTGTGATCTGTCAATTTATTTCTAGAAATAGACCCCCCAAAAGAGAAGGCAAAATCATGAAGCAGTGGAGTCACTGGTAACATTTTGAAATGCAATGCTGATGTTCAAATGGTATTGTCAGTAGAGTATCTTCCCAATGCTGTCGAGAAGTATCCCCAGCTGAGTGACATATTTTTTAGGTGTGATTACCCATATTCCCCAAGTTTAGACTCCCCCCTTCTTGCTGATTTATTTAAAGCCATAAGATCATAATTAATAGAAGCACTAAAATAAGTCTTCAGCAAATTAATTATAATTTTGCATTCCATGCATATGAATAATAATCTGGTTGATAAATTTATAATGGTAGAAACTATTATGTGGAGTAAGTGTTGGAGGCAGTTTTATAGGATATTGGGAAGAATATCTAACTTAAAATATTCTTTCAAGCTGTCCTCCTAATTTGGCCGCTAGCTGTAGTTTAAGTTTTGATATGAAGCTATTTATTTGGAATGAGATTGTTATAAACACTCAATCAGAAATGCAATGTGGTACCATGGTGTAATGTTTGATCAGGGAACTATTTGAAAATATAATATTGTGCTTTTGGAATTATTTGCTGTACCAGAATTTGCTAAGGACATCAAAGTAAAATGTTAAAAGATCGTTTATGCATGCAGTACTGTTTGTAATAAAGTACCCAAAATTATTTTAAACACTGAATTTTAATAATATGATAGTGGCAAAAGTATGTAGGGCAAAATTCTTAAAA
Organism: Dolichotis patagonum; assembly: GCA_004027295.1. NCBI lineage: Eukaryota > Metazoa > Chordata > Mammalia > Rodentia > Caviidae > Dolichotis > Dolichotis patagonum. Next base: position 3,919 of record PVJX010042001.1, read on the forward strand.
ATTTCTTCATAGAAATCTTTAGTGCACAGTTGAGTTAATCACTCAGTCCATTTTTATGACAAAATTTGCATACTATTATTATAACAAAATAATTTCTAGGGAGTTAACTGCCTTTTTTGTTATCCTCACTTATATGGTAGATATAATTTTAAAGATAATTCATGGTATATCAAATTCCTTATACAAGCTTGTTAAAATTTCTCCACAATTTGGCTATGTGTTTAACAGACAAGATTAAATGTCACCTGGTGGATAAAGAATTCCTATCTGAAACAACAGGGGGAACTAGGTACTAATTAAGTAAACTATGGTAGAGTCCTATAATGTGAATCCTGATCTGATTCTGAAGAGAGTAGAGGACTTTGCATCCTATCTGGGTAGAGATTTATAATGGTTACTGAAATCAAAGTGATAAAAGTGAATCAGAGTGGTCACAGAGACAATGTGATTTACGAGCTTGCCAGATGCTACAAAGTAATAGTAAGAAGAGTTACCTGTGTGTCAGTTTGTGTGAAGGTGTGGTAGCTGAATGTCGAGAGGTTGTGAGGAGTTACTTATTAATCATCCTTAACTCAGTTTTGCAGGCGGTTTCTCAAATTATGCCTATTTAAGAATTACCTGGAGTGCTTACAAATATTGTTAACTTTGGTGTCACAGGTAAGACCAGTTTCACCAGTATCTGGCATGAACACAGATAGGAGTAATTTTTAAACTCAGATATTTTTAATTTGAGTGCAAAATAGGAATTCGCATTTTATGGGTGATGGTAATATGCAGTAAGAGAATTTGGATAGGAAATGGTACTGGATAGATTCTTGGCTAAAAACACATAAGCAATGAAAATCCTGGCTCTTTATTATCTGTACTCATAATTTATGTAGACATGGCTCACAAGAATGATGAGTAGCAAACAGTATAGAGATAATTTAAGCATAAAGAAAAGTAGTGCCATGTAGATAAACGCTCCTGGTATTCTTAGAATTGGGTCTTTTTCACTTGATTTATCTCATGTATTTTCTCAGGAGTTGATACATAAAGTGGTAGATCATGTAAATTATTCAAGGAAACACGTTTTAAGCAATAAGAATATTGTTTTTACGTACATTTAACTGACTAGAAAAACCTATAGCAATCCCAAACCAAAATGACTGCATGAATATGTAAGATGTGTCAACAGTTTGTCAATATGATTTCTGTCAAAGGCTTTTCTTCATCTTTAAAATTATTGTTATTTAGCTTTAGAAGAAAAAGAAAAACTCTTTGTAAAATAGGTGTTAAGGCTAGAGACACACCTACTCTAGAAGTTTACATGGCAATGAACAATCAGTTTAATATTTATACTCATCAGCTTTTTATTCCATAAAGTAAAGGTTATAAAGTCCTTAATACAATTATTCTGATTCACTTAGGCACTATATGGCACAATGCTTCACAGAATAGTTGATTAAAACATGTAGTGCTTAACTCTCTACCATATTCTTTCCATATCAAAAATATTTTAAGAAAATATATGGTGGAAATTCACCTATTATAAAGCAGATGAATATAAATTCAAATAAAATTTATGAGGTAAGTATGCCACCCATATGAATTTATGAAGATATGTGATTCATTTTATCCAGTGATGAGCTTCCTAGCACCCAGGGAAAAATTAGAAAACAAATTTTAGTTTTATTAGCTATAAGAGAAAAAAAGAGAGTTCTATGAAATAGTTATCTTTCCATGATGTTCTAAAGGGTATTACTCTAAATAACTTCACAAGAATTCCAAATATTGAAGAGATAATGACTTCAAAAATGTATGAAGAATTCAAATTAGAACCCCAAAATAAAAGGCCCAATAAGAGCACAGACACTTCCAGAGAAAAAGAAATACAGCCAGCTAGTAAATACATAAAAAATTGTTCAACATTTCTGGCAACTAGAGAACTGCAAACTAAAACAATATTAATCCATTTTAGTTCAGAAAGAGTGGCTATCTAGAAATCTAATAAAAAATGCTGGTGCAGCACTGGGAAAAACAGGAACCCTTCCACACTGTTGGCAGGAATATAAATTAGTGCAACCACCAGATAATCAATATGGAAGTTCTTCAAAAACTAAAACCAGAAATTTCATTCAATCTACATATTCTCCTTTTAGATATCTTCTCAGAATAGTTAAAATCATTTTCAAAATGGTTCGTGAAAATCCATTTATATAACAGCACAACTTATAATAACTAAATCTTGAAAATAGTCTATCAACAGATGAATATATAAAGAAAATATTATTTATATATACCTGATACAGTACTACTCTGCCATAAAGAATGATAAATTTGAGTAATTTATAGAAAAATAGATCTTGAGCCCATACTTTTAAGTGAAATAAATTAGACACGAAGATTAAATATTGCAGTTTCTCTTATATGAAGAAACACAAAAGGCAAATTAAATAAAGAGCAATATAAAAAAGAAAGGTAGTACAAAACAGGAAAAAGGAAAGAAGTGAGAAGAGGAGGGAAAAGCTATGAAAAAAAAATTAAAAAGTATTATTTACCTGTATCAAGATCATGAATTTTTAAGATTTTCTTTGTCATGGAAAGACCTTATCTTTCCATTGATTTTGTCTTTGTTTGTTTGTTTGTTTGTTTCATTTGTTTGTTTTGTTTTGAGACAGCCTCTCACTATGTAGTTCAGGCTGACCTGGACTGACCATGTAGCCCAGGCTGGATTCAACATTCATGGCAGTTCTCTTGCCTCAGCCTCCCAAGTGCTGGGATTAAAGGTGTGTGCCACCACACCTAGTTTTTCCATTGATTTTGAGAGAGTTTTATATATCAGTCTGGTTGTGAAATTGTTTTGTTTTAGGACTTGAAATGCTTCACTCCAAGCTCTGCTGAACTTTAAGATTTATGTTGAGAAATCTGTAATTTTAATGGGTCTACATATTGCAATTGATTTTTTACTTTTCTCTAACAGTTCTTAAGATTACATCCTTATGTTGGACTTCTAGAATTTTGATGGCTATTTAACTACTATTATATCTGTAAACAGGTTTTATACCACTTGTGCTATTTCTGATTTTTCATCGATTCCAATTAATCTGATTAGTATTCTTTGCAGCAGTAGGGTAGGATTCATTTTTCATGGTTTCTTGCTATTTTGAATTTATCTCTATTTATAGTCATTGGCTTCAACCCTGTCTTCTACTTCTGATGCTATCTTTACACCAGTCACTTCTGTTACCCATAATTCCAATATAATTTCTTTTCTCTTGTAGTTATACTTAATACTTTTTAGGGACCCAAATATTTTTCTAAATTTGTCATTCCTGTTTTATATAATTTTATGTAGCTCAGTTAACTTTTTATTAGTACCATCTGTAAAATCATTAATTGTTTTCATTATGTCTATTACCTGCTTAGTTATATCTTATTTGAGCTCCCAAGAACTTTACTAATCTGTTATTTTACCTTTGTTTTATCATTTTGAGTAATTCAGCTGTGCCCTCTTAGTTACTTTTCTCTCCTTGGTGAGACAAAATACTTGGCCCCCAAGGTTAAAGGAAGGAAGGTTTCCTTAGCTCAGAGTGTGTAAAGGTTTCAGTCCATAATCAGCTGGCTCTAAGGCACAGTGGAATTGCAGAGGGCAACAATTCACGGTGGCGAAAGACAACAAAATCAAGAGCTGAAGCTTGACAAAGTCTTTCTGTCCCTTCTACACTCTATCTAGGCAATTGGGATTAGGGCAGTGCCAATCTAATCAGCAATAACCTACCATTAATTCCAGCATCGTACCACCAATCAATCACACACTCTATATTTAGCCACCTCTGAAAAAAGCATAAACTGCGTGAGGTTCTGAGGGGACATCTACACAGAACCCGTAACAATGGTTTTTGGTTTCTTCCCCATAGATGTCCCATGGATCAGCCTTGGAAGAGTTGGAAATTTTGAGATTCATTTTCTTGCTTTCATTGTAGTGTATGTGTGTGTGTGTGTGTGTATGTGTGTGTGTGTGTTGAGGTTTGGGGGTTGTCTTGGTTACTTTTTTCTCATTGTTGGAATGAAATATATGATACTCAAAGTTAAAGGAGAAAAGGCTTACTTAGCTCCTTATTTGTAGAGGTTTCAGTCCATAATCAGTTGGCTACAAGGCAGGATGGCATGGCTCAGGGGCATTGCTCAAGGTGGCAGAAGAGAGCAAAAGCAACAAGATTAAGTGGGGGGAGGCAACTCATTTTTCCTCCCTTACATTGTATGCAAGCTACCCATCTTCCCGTAAGTGTAACACTGACACTATCTCAGTGCCCTACTCTAGCACAAGCTGAAGATGCTTACAAAGTGAGGGCCCTGGTCTCTGCTGAGTCACTTAGCTAAACTTCTAAACTTCTCAAATGGACATAATGAACAACATCTTAGAGTGGTAAGGGTATGTCCTCTACACCCTGGGGTGTAGAAGTGCTGAGTTACTTAGTTAAGCTGCTAGGCTTCTCAAGTCGGAGCAATGTATCAGCCATGACCGGTCCATTATATCAAAAATACTTTGTTTCTAGTATAAAGACTTCTTCAGTTAGTGCCTGCATTCTAGTGATGCAATCCAGGCACTGCTACATTTAGGCCTTTTTCTCTGGCTCAAGATCCAAGCCCTTCCTCCAATTGAGAGAGGAGAGTACAAGGTAATTAGCCCAGCAGCCATTTGTGGGAATGGACCACAATATTGTTAATGACACCCACAACCCAGTATTGGCATGCAGAGAAAACCATTTAATAGCAGCAATTACACCATCCTGGCAGTAGCACAAAATCAACAGCAAAAACAGAGTCAAAGGCAAACTATATATTGACATGCTGTAAAAACCAATAATTTGCCTCCCTTCACCATGGAAAAGAGATCTGTAATTATAGTATAAGCACAAAGATAAACTAAATATTAACATACAGTAAATATCTACTAATACAACAACTATACCTCCATACTCATTGAAAAGGATTTGACAGTACCACATAGTTATTTAAATATCTAAAGATTAATAAAGCTAAATGGTTATACTAATGAAATTGAAGAATAAAAGAAGTAGGATTTGAAAAACAAAAAAAAAGAATGATAAGGAAGAGGAGAGAAAATTGAAATGTTCTATTAAGAAGTAAAAGGGAATTAATAGAGCAAGATAAACATAAGCAAAAAGAACAAGAAAAAGAAGAGAATAAAACCAGAAAACAAAGGGAAAAAAAGAAAAACATTGAAAGAAAAAATTTTAAAAAGGGAACAAATCTCCAAACCCCAATGGACCTATGAAAATAAAGAAAAGAAAAGAAAGAAAAGAAGCAAAGAAAAAAGAAAAGAAAAGAAAAGAAAAGAAAAGAAAAAATTAAATACACTCCCCAAATTTTTCCTCTGTGATTTTAAACGAATCTTTCCTTCCAGGATCTACAGTCTTGGAATCCAGCAGATACGGAGGAGAGATAATAAGTGATCACTGCACTAAAACTTACTTTGTTTCCACACTCATCTTTTTGCATTTGAATGTAGATCTTACTACACCTTTCCCACCAGGTGTGTGTCAAATAAGCTACTCGCTCTAATACTGCAGTCAGTCCAGCCGCTCCCACTTTCTGTGTCCTTCTCTGTGCTCCAAACATGGTTCTCTCTGCCTAGCTTTGCAATTTGTGGGTTTATCAGGTGTCCTCCTGCTCCAGAGTCCCTTCCCTCTGCAAACCTCATCCTGTGGCAGCCATCCATGCTGACCCCATTCTTGCTTATGGTGGTAAATGGGGTAAATAATCAGACCACAGAGTTTTGTGCTGACACAATATAGGCAGATGAGTTGGGACAGGAGGGGTCCTGCAGACTGCTGGACTTAATGCCAACATTTTGAGACCCAACCCCTTCTTGAAACTACACATACCCTGCCTAGCTTCTCAAAGGCCCCTGCATGCCTTTCAGCCTAAATTTAAACTTCTCAGGGGATCTGACTCCTGTGTCCATCTCCAAACTGTGTATGGCAGGACAACAGTCATCTGGGAGTCTAGTAGTGTAGTTTCTCTGCAGCTCTGTCCCAAACAACCCCTTTCCAAAATGGTTCCTGATTAAACCTTCACTCATACCTGTATGGTCACTGCTGCACTGGATTTGACCCCTAACTACATACTACCTTGGGGAAGGAATCCCTTGCAGAGTCAAACATCACACTGTTTTTGCAGTTTATCATAGACATAGACCTTCCAGTGCAGCCCAGGTTGCTGTCTCTCTCTGCCAGCAGAGTTTGCTGGTTCAGTGCTCCAGGCTTAACCTGAAGTGGCAGAAGAACGCTGTCTCAGGAGCCGGGGTGAGCCTTCTGGGTTAGGGTTTTGGTTAAGGTTAGGGCTACGGTTAGGGTTTGGATTAGGGTTATGGTTAGGGTCAGTATCTTTTCCTTTCTCTTGAACTCTAGATTTCTAGATGGAGCCTACCTGACAAAGATGGTGGCCAAGATAACGTACATAAATTCTTGGGATGAGAACTTAAATATCACACAGAAGTTAATAAATATGAACCATTATTATAATAGAAAAGATACAAACATTATAGTTCTCTATATCAGAATTGTAGAGAACATGTATGAGTTTTGTTTATTCACATCAGTGTAATAGCTAAATAAATTAACTTCAAGAAGAATTATAGAATTTTAGATGAAACACCACTTGGAATTATTTAGGATTATAATTTTTTTTGAAGGTAGTAAAATACAACAGAATAAGACAGAACAAAGCCAATCAAGACAATACAGTGTAATTGGTACAGAACTTCACAGCAGGTTACCAGGATAACAGTAATATATACCATAATATATCTCGTTATCTTCACAATAGTTGTCCTTTCAATAGATATTGCAAAATCAAACCAAATACAGAACATCATAAAACCTATCCAGAGTACTGAATAAAACAATATAATTAATAAAAACAAAGCAAAACAGTGATAACAATATTTGCCTTCAAAGAGATGATAAAAGGAAATCCCTCATATTTGCTATATTGCTTATGGTCATCCTCCCAAGAGATGCTCAGACCTCTGGATCCCATTTGCAAACAGGGCGGGTGGTGTTTGAGTCTCAGCCTGTGCACTGGTAGGCTCGGGGCTTCTTACCAGGGAAGCGAGCAGGTTCCTTTGTTGCCCAGTGCCCTTAAGTTCCAACATTGATTATAAAATTTTTATATCTCAACTATCAGTAACAATCATAATATTCTCCCAGAATATCATATCAAAGTGCTTAAATTATCCTATATATGAAGAATTTCCAAAGTGAGAAAATGTTACTATGCTATCTTCACACCTGAAATTCTAGACAGATTTTAATATTACTAAAATATAGTTCTTCATATTGAAATTGAAGTACATAAATTCTAATCATTAGCTAGTGGCATTCAATGCTTATTTTCTTTCTTTCTTTCTTTCTTTCTTTCTTTCTTTCTTTCTTTCTTTCTTTCTTTCTTTCTCTTTATAGAACTGAGATTCAAAATTAGGGATGCTCTATCACTGAGCTAGATCCCTAGCCATTTTAATTTTTATTTTAAGGCAAAATTTTACTAAGTTGTCTAGGATAGCCACAAAATTGAAATCCTCCTGCCTCCACTCTCAACCATTAGGAATGATATTCTATTTTCTGAGTGTTGAAGAAAAATCAAGACAATGATGTGACTCTTTATTATCTCATTTCCTGAAACTTATAGTATCATATTTTATTTAGATATTTTTCTTTTCTCTTGCTTTAAAGGAAATGAAACAAAACATAACAGAAGACAGCAAGTCAGAACAGAACAATGCAAGCAAAACAGCACTTTACAACAAGACAACAGGACATCCACAGTGGCTACCATAATGTCTCTTGTTTACTTTGACAAAATTGAGCATACCTTCACACACAATAATATCAAACATAATAAAATAGTACAAAACCATGCAAAAGAATGAAAGCATTACAAGACTTCAAAACCTGACAATAAATGAAAATTAACTGCTAAAATATCTTGTTTTACTCAAAAATGTTGTCCATACCCTTACACATAATAAAATAAAATAAAATATATCAGGATAGAACCAATCAAAACAGAAGAACAAAAGCATAATAGGATTTCAGAACAATATGATAGTAAATCAACCATGGCTACATTAATATTTCATTTTCTTCAAAACAGCTCTTCAGATCATCACACATAATAAAATCAAACATAAAACAGAATAAAACTAATTAAATGAATGAAAGCATTATAAGACTTCAAGGCAATATAATAGGAGACCATGATTACCTTAATATATCCCATTATATTCAAAATAGCTGCCCTTGCCATCAGGCAGAGTAAAATCTAACAAAACACGACAGAACAAAGCCAAATCTAACAAAGTTGTGAAAATAATACAAGAGTTCAAGACAAGACAATAAGAAATTAACAGTAGTTTTTACCTTTCCCTCCCAGGTGTTTCTTACCCTATCACTATTATAATAACTATTTTGATTTTGGATCCCATTAACTCCTTCTGTTTCTTATGCTAGGGTTCACATGTATGGGTTCAAACTATTTTGGCTATGAACATGATCTACAGTTGTGTTCATTTACCTACAGGCACCTTGAGATTATTCTACTGTATATCTGGGTAGCTTTCCACTGCATGGAAATACCATATCCTTCGTATCCATTATGCGGTTGATGGAAAATTACTCTTGCCTATTTTTTTCTGGTTTTCTGCCACATGAAACAATTGTTTTCTCACATTTGATTTTCAGTCTATAAATTTCCTTGCCAGTTAAATGTTTGTTGTATACAGTATATCAATGGATCTTGTTTGTTGATCCAAAGTCACTGTGTTTCTTTTTATTGCTGAACTGAGACCATCTGTGCTAATAGTTAGAACCAGCATACATTGGCTTATCCTGCCAAGTATATTCCTGTGGTTGGCCCTCCACTTTTCCCCTTCATTCAACTGCCTGTCTTGTTTGGTGATCCTCCTCTGCTGCTGTTCCTGGAACCATGGTCATCTTTATCTCTCTTTAGAATATTCTTTATCACTCTCTGTAGGGTTGTTTTGGTTGTCATGAATTCCTTCAGTTGTTCTTTATCCTGGAAGTATATTATTTTTCCATCAATTTTGAAAGATAGTTTTGCTGGGTAGATCTATCTGGGTTGGAAGTTGTTTTTTTTTCAGGGTTTGAAACACTTTACTCCAAATTCTTCTTGACATGATGGTTTGTGTTGATAAGTCTGCTGTGATTCTGATTGGTTTTCCTTTACAGGTGATCTATACCTTTTTTCAAACAGCTTTTAATATTTTCTTCTTGTGCTGAATTTCTGGGATCTTGGTTATTATATGTCTGGGTGTAGATTTACTTTGGTTATGGCTAGTTGGAGTCCTATATGCCTCACTTATCTGCATGCCAGTTCGATTTCTCATGTTGGGGAGGTTTTCTCTATTTCTGTAAATTTCCTTTTAATTTCATTTATGTTGACCCCTGCTTCTTCACCAATACCTATCACACTTAAGTTATGCTTCTTTGCATCATCTTGTAGCTATTAAGTTGTTATTTCCTGATTTCATGTTATTTTTAAGAGATCTTTCTTTTCACAATCACTAGCTGCAATCCTGTCTTCAAGGTTTGAAAGTCTATCTTCAGTCTCTTCCAAGCATTTTTGCCAGGTTTCAATTGAATTTTTAATTTCCTAGATCTTTTCTCGAATCTGTTTCATGCATTGTAATTCCTTTCTACACTCATTCAAGGTTTCCATCATTTTCCTATACTCCTCTTTTTTGTCTATGTCTTCTTTAGACCTGCTGAGCAAATCTTTCAGTACGTTTGTGATTTCTTCTTTTTCCTGAGACTTTATTTCTGATTTGACTGCTTTCACAGTCTCATGAAGTTGTTTCCTTACGTCAGTTGCTGTCCTCTCAGAGATTTCAGGTGTGTGACTGCTGTTTTCTTCCAAGACTGCATCTCCTAGACTTATTATATGTGGGCCAGAGGTCTTAGTTTGCCTTTTGCTCCTTCTTTTTGACATTCTGTTGAGTTTCTCCCAACAAGATAGTTGTGGGGTCTCAGGCACTTCCCACATTGGTGTCCCTAGGCAGCACAGGGGGATGGGACAGGCACCTGGGTTCCTCTAACCCCAGATTTACAGGGAGGTAGCAGGGCGTGGAGTGGCTTCTCCAGACCTGTGCGGCTACACTGGGGCTTCCCAATGGCCAGGGGTGTGTGGTAATGGAGCTGCTTCTCTCAGCCTGTGTCTACACTGGGGATCCCACAATGATGGCAGGCACACAGGGGTGTGTCTGCCTGATTCTGTCAGTGGGTGATGGCTATCTGAGGGAACCAAGATCCTCAAATGGCTTACCTGGCTGTGTGTTCCTGCTCCTGCTGGCTGCCTGCAGGAAGGAAGGTTTTGGAGGCAGCTCTGTGCAGGTGGAGGTGGACCCACTGGTTCTTTCTGCTGGTGCCAGCCACATGCGGG
>PVJX010042002.1:0-14384 GCA_004027295.1 Dolichotis patagonum
AACTATAGAGTAATAAAACCCAAAATGTATAATTGCTACTGTAAAACAGAGAGAAAAAGAAAGTACTCTAAGGATATAACTGCATGTATGTTTAAGAAAATATCATATCTTTTCCATGGTTGTTTCCAAGATTTAGCTATTACAAATTGTGCTGCTATAAACATGGGTGCACATATATCATGGTGATAGGAACTTTTCAGTTTTTCTGGGAAAATACCCAGGAGGGGAATAGCTGGGTTGAATGGAGCTTCCAGTCCTAGTCTTCTGAGAGTTCTCCATATTGATTTCCATAGACAGATGTCCATATTATTGTTTTTGTTATATCATTGAGCATAACTGATAACAGTCTCACTGTTTGAATGTCTACTTTGTGTGCTTTAATTCTGTAACTTGAACAACTATTTCCAGGATGACAGTATGTAATTTATCAAGTAGTGATTTCTTAGTGGTTTTTTTGTTGTTTTTTTCCTTTGGAATTCGGTATTGTTACTACCCTTTTTTCTGTTTTGTTTTGTTGGGGTTTTTTTCCTCTTTAAATAAAATTTATAAAAAGAAAGAACTACAGACCAATCTCCCTAATGAACACAGATACAAAAGTCCTCAGTAAGATACTGGCAAATGGAATGCAACAAATCATCAGGATTATACATTATGACCAAACAGGATTCATACCAGGGATGGAAGGATGGTTCAGTGCATACAAATCAATAAATGTAATACACCATATCAAGAAAGACAAAAATTATATCATCTCAACATATTCACAAAAAGCACTTGACAAAGTCCAACACTCATTCATGCTTAAAACTCTTCAGAAAATCGGAATAGATGGTCTTCATCTCAATCTGATTAAAGTCATCTATGACAAACAGAGAGTTAACAGCGTATTAGATGGTCAAAAACTGAAAACTTTCACTCTAAAATCAAGAACAAGACAAAGATATCCACTATTACCACTCCTATTCAACATGGTTATGGAAGCATTAGCCAGAGAAATTAAACAAAAGAAAGAAATAAACAGAAAAAGGATACGAAAGGAAGAAGTTAAATTATCATTATTTGCAGACACGATACTCTACATAGATCACCACAAATACTCCACTAAAAACCTTATAGATTTAATAACCAAGTTCAGTAGCTGGACACAAAGTCAACACTGAAAAATCAATAGCATTATGGACATACAAACTCAAAATGAGGCAAAAATGAGGGAAATCATACCTTTCACAGTAGCATAAAAAGAAATGGTGCTGGAACAACTGGCTTTCCAATGCCAAAGACTAAAACTAGACCCATGTCTATCACCATGCACTAAACTAAAATCTAATGGATCAAAGATCTAAATATTAAAATAAAAGCATTAAATCTGCTGGAAGAGAGACTAGGCAGAACTCTTGACAACATAGGTGTAGGCAAAGATTTCATGAGGAAAACCTCGATCACACAAGAAATACTACAAAGAATCAACAAATGAGATCTCATCCTATTAAAAAACTTTTGTGCAGCAAAAAAAAATTACCAATCAAGTGAAAGATAACCTCCAAATTGCTCTTTTCCTGCAAGTGCATCCAATTCCTTTGCATCCAGTATGAAGAAAGGAAAAATTTCTCTATATGAACTGCCAAAAATTTAAAAACCAATGTCTGGTTTTAGCTAGTCAAAACTAGCCCAAGTGGAAGCCAAGGTATCTCAGTACTGTCCCATCAGAGGGTCTTTGCAACACATGTTCTTTATCTAATAATTGTCTGTGCCCTTGTAAGTGTAAAGAATCTACAGATACTATATTTTTGGTTCTTAAAATGTCCTTTGGTTGGAAAAATCATGTAATATTTGTTTTAAAAATAGAAAATTAAGATTAAACCAGGCAAAAATAAAAGAAACATAGTTAAATGATTTGGAGTCCATAAGCTCAGAAAATGTGTCACATGTTTTCTCCTGCTTTCTGCAGAAAAAATGATACTAAAGTTTGCATTGATTAAGGAAAGAATTATAGAGTAGGAAAACCAAGGGCAGCAATCTCGATTTCAGAGATTTCAAGCGTTAGCTTCATCTGTGTCTTTTGTCAATACCTTAGTGTCAAGAGCCTTGGATATAAGTGGAAGTGATACATACTGAAAAACAAGGTGAGGCCAGCACAGGGGTGTGCTCTGGTTGTACTTCCGTGACTGATTCTTCTGGCAACTCCATACCCCATCACCCCAGTCCTCATCTGATCTAGAAATATCTGATCATCTGCATTCCAGGGGCCTCAGAGATGTCCCCCACAGCACAAAATTTATTATATTTGATTAAATATTCTGTAGGCAGTAGTTCCAAACAAACACTGGAAAAACCTCAAGAGTAGCAAGCACAATAGGAATTGATGTCCCCAGATGAATCATCATAGTCACAAAGTGACTATGATCACTTTAAGTCAGTGAGATTTGGATAGTCCAAGCAAATCTCAGTTTCATATTGTCAGTAGGCTTCTTGAGGGTATACAGCCTCTTCCTGGAGGAAAATGTTTTCTCCAGAATTCTTATCAAAGAGATCCCAGTTCTTCTTCAGATCCCACATCAGGGTATAGCAAGAACTGATACAAAAGACTTTCCACAGGTAAAAGAACCCTGTAGTGTCTGAGTGACCTCATTCTTTGTGAGTGCTATAAAAGGCTGCACATGTCACTATGAAGAAAGTTATATGGTATCTGCCAGCATTACTAAATGAGGAAAGGCCTTTTTTGGTGTCAGCATAGGCATTAGATGAAGCATAGCCAAGCAGGAAAACACCAAACAATGGATCATATAACATACGAATATTTGTGGCAAATTTGTGGTTCTTCTAACTCATTTGGCAACAGGTCCTTACCTTCATCCCTTCGAACTCAAAACTATAGAATCAGACCATATATTCCGAGTCCAATAGCATCACTGACAGGCTGTTCAGATGATCAGCCAACCAGAAATCAGCAAGGCCTTCCTTGTGTAAAGCAGCTATAAGAGCAGATTAAGTAGTCAAAACCCGGATTTATAATTAAAGGTTTCTGTAGGATTGATAAGAAAGAAAGCCATAAATCCATAAAGGACAAGTGGATACACATATGTGGGAATGAAACTAATTGGAGAAAAGAACTATGCCAGATGGCTCAGGAATATAATGTCCCCAGGAATACAGCAACCTCAAAGAGACAAATTGTTGATGACACAAATTATTTCTTGAATTAAATTCACAGATGAAAATATGATTCACTCCAGTCTGTCTTCAAACATATGTGTTAATGTCCAACAGAAAAAGGAATCCAGGGGCCTGGTATATAGCTCAGCAACAAAGCACCCACCTGGCAAAGGCAAGGTCCTGAGTTTGATTCCAAGTACAAAAAAAAAAAAAGAAGAGAGAGAGAGAGAGAGGAGAGAGAGAGAAAAGAATCCAGCCAGAAGAAAGCCACCCAGATAGATTCTTATCAAGGGCCATATATTTCTATCTGTTTCAAGTTTACATACAGCTGCAAGCACAAGGGCAAAATTTACTACAGTGGCATCCTGCAAAATAGACCAACTGCAAAGGTAGGTAGTGCAGGCTGAGCAGCTCCCCAAAGGGATACACATCAGTGCTTCATAGCCTTTTGGATGGCACCATATTCAGGTTCTTTGGTTACTACAACCTCAGTTTCAGAGCTGAACTGGTTGGCTTTCTTTTGCATATAAAATTGGGTCACTTTTACATGAAGAACTTGCCGATCTGCTCCACCAGATATTTCCAGGATCTTGTCACGCCTTTTAATGCTTTTTGCAAAACTTGTAAAATTCATATTCTAACGGTTCTCCAGCAGGATAAAACTGAGGTAGAACTTGCTGAAGGCCAGCTTAAGGTCTTTAATGTTCCAATGTTGGACACATTTTTCATGGGACAGGTGGAAGATGGGCTTTCTACATTATTGCAGCATAGAACCACCAGTGTTTTTCTTTCTACTCACCCAGTGTTGACTGAAGCTCATTCTGGAGTGTAGCAAACCTGCTTCTCCGAATAAAATGTGTTGGCTTTGGCAAGTTCCTGACACAAGCTTGGAAATTTTTTTTCTTCTAACTTGCCAAAATACCTCTTTACTGTGCCTTCATCTGTAATTTCCACAAAAAGTGCTTTGTCCTAAGCTAGATACAGTCTATCCTTGAAAAGCCTCGTACCAGATGTATTTCTTCCTCCATGTGGGAGTGATGTGTGCGGGGACAGGTGCTCTGCGAACTTCATCCTGCCATTTCCCCTTACCCTCACCAGCGTCCACCCGGGACAGGCAGCGGCAGCGGCAGCAGTGACACAGACTCCTGAGCTCATGGGCCCACGCAGGCCTTGGGGACTGCGCTTCTCCCCGGCCACATGGAGACCGCCACGTTGCAATGATTTATAAAGGAAGATTTACCCAAATATTTACTTATTCTTTGCTTTTTATTCTTCTTTAGACCTCTAAGCTTTCCTTTAGGATTATTTTTCTCCTTCCTAATTTTGTTTATTAATGATTGGGTTACTTTCTGATATAAAATTATCTTTGTTCTACTCTGCTCTTGATACACATCTCCTCTAGTTCTAGAATTCTAAGTAGACAATTATTTTCTTTCAGCACATGGAAATATTATTTCACTATCTTATGCTTACTAATGTTGCTAATGATAAGTGATGAAAAGTAAGTCATAAATTGTATTGTTTTTGAGTCATACATCTCTTATTGTTTTTGTTTTGAGGACATTTGTCTTTCATTCTGAAGTTTCATTATGATGTCAAAGGTAGCAGTATATATATTTTTATCTATAGTTCTTGGGATTCATTGGGATTTTTTCATCTAACAATTGGCATCTTTTATCCTATGTGGAAAATTCTCAGCTATTATTCTCTTCCAATATTGTCTTAACCACGTAGTCTTTTATTTCTCCAGCAACTCTGATTAAAGCATGTTAAACCAACTCCACTACTTTCCATTCTTTTGCTTTCCATTCTTTTACCTCCATGGCCCTTACCTCCTCTTCATTAATTACTACATATTTTCTTCCTGTACTCCATGTAAATTTTATGTAATATATTATTCTGTATATAGTAAAAATTCTCAAAGTACAAATCTATTAGATAATTTTATAGAGAATGTATAAGAGAAACTACCCTAAAGGAAGAATGGAATCCCACAATAATAAATAATACATCCTTTTTGTAAGAAAGTGCCAATGCAGGGGCCAGGGATATAGCTCAGTGGCATAAGTGCCTGCCTGGCAAGCACAAGGTCATGAGTTCAATTCCTGATACAAAAGAAAGAAAGAAAATATCAACATAGTACATAGTTTCCAGTTTCCTTTTTGTCCTAAAATATACTAACCTAAAATTCTAGAAAAATACACTGATCTGAGTACTAATTCTGCCATTGTAATATGTTCCAGTCCATCATTTAGCATGTTTAATAAGAGGATGTGGATGTAGCTCAATGGTAGAATGATTTTTAGCATGTGTGAAGCCTTGAGTTCAATCTCAAACACAGGGAGTGACAAAATTATGCTATGTAAAAAGCCTTATGCTACTTGTTATGCTAGGATGTCTGAATGGAATATGGAAAAAATATATTAGTTTTACTTAAAAGCATTTACAATTTGAAGTATAAAATGAACATGTCCACCAGGAAAAAAACCACAGTGGGTTAAGGTAAGTGGGGTGTGATGATATGGGACAACATTCAGTATGGAAATAGTTTAACATTCAAAACTAAAAACTTTTCTACCTGTTTCTAGGACCTGATAGAGGATAGTCTAAAGTCAAAAGAACAAGACTCAGAAAGATGTCCATGGTGGGTAGATATTACTGTCCTAAGACAGAAAGAATAAATAATGAGTAAGAAAATAATAGAAAACATACTTAGAGAGCAATTTTCCCTATTTCATACTCATATGTTTTTAGTCTCTGCTTCAAAACAAGTCATAAAGAAAAATTCTCATTAACAATGTTTGTAAGTCAGTATACAATCATGCATGTCTGAATTATGCTTTGTGTTTTAGCTTCTGGAATGACTAATCTCCATACACTGATAAAAGAAGCAAAGAAGTTTATAGGTGAGCAATGTATTTTGAGAAAAGATGCAGATACTTCACATTCACATACATATTTAGAACTGAATTCTCATGTACTCACATTGACTTAGCCTCAACATTTCTAGTGGATAAATAGTCCAATAACATGAAGATTGCATTGGATTATCTATGTTTTAGCAAAACATGGTGCTGTATCTCTATATGCAATTCTCCGTATGCTCGAAACACTTTTATTTTGTGATTCATTTCACAATGATTATGCAGTGGCACAACTGTTCATTCATTCAAAGCACTTAGTTTCACTTATTATAATCCAGTAAGTATTAAGATAAAACTTTGACAGGAATGCAAACAATGTGGTAAAGATAATCTACCTCATAATTCAGGTAAAGCAAAGAATAACAAAGATTTTACCTAATGATATTATAATTTAGACTAACAATATGTACGTACTTACATGACTGAGCTCTCTTTACTATGGGTTGAGCTAACTTCTCTGAGGTAATTTATACCACTATAAATGAATATTTTATTTAAAATTAAAGAATTAACTTCTGTTTCCTATGTTCTTCATATGAAAACAATAGATAATTTTGTAAAACTTGGATTTTTTTTAGCATGTAGAGTCAATAGGCAATTCTTACTGTCACTGTTTTATTTTTTAACTTAAAAGGAGGAGAAATTGAAGCCAAAGACATACAAAAAGTACTCAGAAACATGGGAATAGAACTCACAAATAGGGAACTTTGGGAGCTACTGAAAATGTTGCCAATTACTGGTATGTATTTTAGGCACTACTATTGAGTATATTTCTATATTAATAGGGACTTCAATATGAGAATGTCATTAAAAATTCACCCACATGATTTTCTTAAAAAATTTGAAGACTCTTTCCTGATAAGCACAAGGTCATGAGTTCAATCCCTGGTACCAAAAAAATAAAATTAAGACAGAATAGTGAGATCATCATGGCAGGCTAGACATAGCAACATTTACAGGCTGCTCCAGGATACTCATTCCAGTTAGAAAGCTTACAGCTGCATGACAAGATGGGGCAATGGGGCCACAAGAACTTGGTGAAATGCAACATGACTGAGACAGCAAGCAGGTGAAATTCAGAAGTTTTAGTAATTACAATAATAAGTGAAATGACAGAAATGGAATACACCAGCACTGAACTGGGTAGCACATGATGAGGATGGAGGAATTTGGCATAGTCTAAACAATGCAGTCTCTGCTATTGAACAAATATTCAGTCTGAGCAGAAGAATGGTCCATGTTCTGCCATGAAGCCTAATGCAGATAGGTAATTCCCAGCATTTCCCAGTGGGTACAGGGCCAAGACAGGGAGCTTTCTTAAGAAATGTCCCTGGACCAAGAATGACAGACCACTTGCCTAGCAAATGTGAGGCCCCAGAAACCCTGGGCTCAATACCCAGTAGGGAAAAGAAAAGAAGAGGAAGAAGTATCCCCTTGTCTGGGTTGGCCATGCAGGAGAACAGAAAAATCTCTGTGTCTGTCTCTTGGTCTCTGTCTCTGTCTTCTCTCTCTCTCTCTCTCTCTCTCTCTCTCTCTCTGTCTCTGTTTCATGTGTGTAAATTTGATAATTTATCAGTCAATGAAACTGAAAACTTACCAACAAGTAAAAACCCAGTCCCTGATGAAATCACTATTGAATTCTACAAGAAATTTAGTGAAGATCTAATGCTGCTAATGCTCAAACTCTTAAAAGAAATTCAAAGGGAAGCAGTACTTCTAAAATCATTCCTAAAAGCAAGCATTACCCTGGTTCTAAACCAGAAGAATGCAACTAAAAAAGAAAACTACAGGCCAATCTCCTCAATGAACATATATGCAAAAATCCTTAAAAAGATACTGGCAAACAGAATGCAGCAAATCATCAAGACAATTATACATCATGACCAAGCAGGATTTATCTCTGGGATGCAGGGATAGTTCAATGCACGCAAATCAATAAATGTTGTATTACATTTATCAACAAAGACAAAAATCACATTATCATCTTAATAGATGTACAAAAAGCATTTGACAAAGTTCAACACTCATTCATGCTTCAAACTCTACATAAAATTGGAAAAGATGATCTTTACCTCAAGCTAATCAAAGCCATCTATGAAAAACAAATAGCTAACATCATATTAAATGGTCAAAAGCTGGAATTTTTCATTCTAAAATCAGGAACAAGACAAAGATGTCCATTATCACCACTCCTATTCAATATAATTTTGGAACATTAGCCAGAAACATTAAACAAGAGAAAAAAAATAAAAGGTATAAAAATAGGAAAGGGAGAAATTAAGTTATTATTATTTGCAGATAACATGGTACTCTACATAGAAGACTCCAAAAACTTCAACTAAAAACTTGTAGATTTAATGTACAAATTCAATAGTGTAGCAGGATACAAAGTAGACACTCATACATCAATAGCATTCCTAAACACAAGCAACAAACTCACATAGGGAGTAATTAGGGAAATCACACCTTCACATAACATCTAAAAACATGAAATACGTAGGAATCAATCTAACAAAATATGTAGAAGATCTGTACCATGGAAATTACAGTACCCCAAAAAAGGAAATTGAAGAAGTATCAGGAAATAGAAAGATATACCTTGCTCTTGAATAGGAAGAACCAACATAGTGATAATAGCCATACTACCAAAACTACTATACAGATTTAATGCAATCCCAATCAAAATCTCATTAGCATACATCAGAAATCTATAAAAAAATAACTAAAATTCATTTGGATCCAGAAGAGACCTAGAATAGCAAAAGCAATTCTGGGCAACAAATACAAGTCAGGAAGCATCATAATCCCAGACTTGAAATTATACTACAAAGCTACTGTGATAAAATCAGTATGGTATTGGGGAAAAAAAACAGGAGGCCTGAGGATCAGTGGAACAGAATAGAAGATGTAGAAACAACTGCAGACACACTAAGCCACCTTATGTTTGACAAAGGTGCCAAAAATGTTCACTGGAAGAAAGATAGTCTCTTTAATAAATAATGCTAGAAAAACTATCTTTCCGCATGCCAAAGACTAAAACTAGACTCATGGTTATTGCCATGCACTAAACTAAAGCCAAAGTGAAACAAAGATTTAAGTATTAAGATAGAAACTCTAAATTTACTGAAAGAGGAAATAGGTAGAAATCTCAAAGACACGTAGAGGCAGAGAGTTCATAAACAAAATTCAGGAAATACTACAAGAATATTGCAAGGGAATTATTACAAAGAATCAACAAAGGGAATCTTGCCTTATTAAAAATCTTTTACACAACAAAGGAAATCATCAACATTAAAGCCAGTTGTCCCTCAGACAAAGGACTTCTATCTAGAACGTATAAAGAATTGAAAAAAAAAAAGACCCCTCAAATTCAAAGACTCAATCCTAAAATGGGCATCTGAGATAAATACACACTTCTCAGATGAAGAAATACAAATAGCAAATAAATACATCATTGGTTATTCAAGAGATGCAAATTAAAACAACACTGACAGAATGAGTTGAGGATATAACTCAGTAGCAGAATGCCTGCCTGGCAAGCACAAGGTCCTGAGTTCAATTCCCAGTACCAAAAAAAAAAAATAAAAGACTATCATCAAAAAATCAACCAATAACAAATGCTGGCAGGCTTTGGAAAAAAAGGAACCTTTCTCCACTGTTGATGAGAGTGTAGATTGGTGCAACCACTGTGGAAATCAGTGTGGAGATTTCTTTAAAAAACTAGAATTAGAGGTCCCATTCAAGCCAACAATTCCCCTTCTGAGTATAAAGAATTTAAAACATCATATCACAGTGATAGATGTGCATCCATGTTTATAGCAGCACAACTTGTAATAGCTAAACCTTGGAGACAACCCAAATGCCCATCAACTGAGGAACAGATTAACAAAAAGATGTTGTTTTATATAACGGAGTGCTATCCAGCCATAAAAAAGGATAAACTGGAGACTTTATAGGTAAATGGATGCAACTCAAGACCACACTCATAAGTGAAATAAATCAGACCCATATGTGTAACCATCATATTGTCTCACTAGTTTGAGAAACTGAACAAGTAAATAAGATCCAAAATGTACAGTGGATTTGTGAATTGGAAAGAAACTGTTAAAAAGAAAAAAGAAACTGTGATGGGGGAAAGGGAAAAGGAAGAAAGGGAAAAATTATATTTATACACAAAATAGTTCAGATAGTTATACAACTATTTTTCTCTTAGTTCATTGAAAAAAAAAGTTTGGAGTTGGGGATATAACTCAGTGGCACAGCACCTGCCTGGCAAGCATGAGGTCATGAGTTCAATTCCTGGTACCAAAACAAAAGAAGGAGGAGGAGGAGAGGAGGAAGAAGAGGAAGAGGAAGAAGAGGAGAAGGAGGAGGAAGAAAAGAAAGATTTGTGCTAATATTGTTTGGATCTTGTGCTCTGAATAACTACCACAAAGACAACAATACACAATATATGAGTTATTATAACTTTCATACTAACGTGTTTTGAAACTCTTTTATTATTTTAATTTTTTCTCTTTAAAAATATTTTGGTTAATAAAAATTCTATAATAAAAAATTATATATACTTACATTATCTTGAATTGGATTTTCTCTTCCTACCTAAACTCCTCCTTCCCATTTGTATCCCCTTCCCTTCCCTTCCCTTCCCTTCTCTTCCCTTCCCTTCCCTTCTTTCTTACTTTCTCTTCTCATACCTTGTTCCCTCTTACCCCCTTTAAACTGTTAGTATTAATCTCACTGTCATTAATTCCTAGGTTTTTTGTAGTGTATTCTATGTCATTACATACACACACACACACACACACACACACACACACATGTTTTATCTAAATTAGTGAAATAGAAATCTTTTTAAGTAGGTTGTTGTTAAACATTGATGTATGTTTGGCTTTTTACTTCTTGTTACTGGTGGCTATTCTTTCCTCTCAACAAAAAGTTCTGGGAATTGAATCTAGTACTCTGAACAGGTTGAGTGAAAATTTTCACTTGAAGATGCACATGCAGCCATTGATACGTAATAAAGAGAGTCCACTTAGTAAAAAGCTCACCCAGTTATGGAAAATCAGGTATGGATCCCACCTGATGTGTACATATCAACACAAAAACTCAAGAAACCTAACAAGGCAATAAGATGCCTTCAAAAGTTCATAACTCTCCAATAACTGGCTCCATAATTTTGAAGAGGATAAAGTACAAAGAATTAAAGAAATTTGCTGTTAAAGGGATAGATGAACTCAAAGAAAAAGATGAAAATGAATTAAGGGGATGGATATGTCTCAGCAGTACAGCACTTACCTGGCAAGTGCAAAGTCTTGAGTTCAATTTCCAACACCAAAAAAAAGTGAATTAAGAATGAACTGAATGAATTAAGAAAGATAATTCATTATATGAAAGGATATTTCTGAAAACAGAGAAGGATTCTGAAAAAACAACCAAACAGAAATCTTGGAAATAAAAGCACAGTAAGGCAAATGAAAATTTCAATTAAAAATCTCACCATGCTAGATCAAGTAGGTGCAAGAATATCAGGACTTAAAAACAAGGTGGATGTCTTGGTTACTTTTCTCTAGTTGCTGGGACAAAATACCCTACACCCAAAATGAAGGAAGGAAAGCTTTATTTAGCTTACTGTTTGTGAAGGTTTCAGTCTTTAATTAGCTGGCTCCAAGGCAGGGCAGCATGGCAAAAGGGTGACACTTCAAGGCAGCAGCCAGAAAATGCTGCCAGAGCAAAAAGGGAGAGAACAAGCTTCTTTTCCTTGTATATTGTATGCAGGCCATCACCTGCCCCCCAGGGCAGATGCAGCACTCATAAAATCTCTGTGCCCTCCTCTTGCACAGAATGAGGATATTTATAAAGTAAGGATCCTGGCTCCCTGGTGAGTTCCCTAGTTAAACTTCTAAACTTCTCAAGTTGACACAGTGTATCAACCATAACAGTGGATGTACTAAAACATTTGGACATTAATAAGGCAAAAAAAGAATAAGAATCTATGAACAGTTATCTATTAACAAGAGCTATAGAACATTAAAAGACCAAATTTAAAAGTTGTGAGCCTTACTAAAGAAGATAATCTAGCTTAATGGCATACCAAACCTATTCAGTGAAAGAATAGGAGACTATTTCCCAAATCTGGGAAGTGAAATGGATATCAAAGTATTGGAGGCAACTTGAAGGAAAAGATGGCAGACTGGTAGGCAGCAGGATATGGAGCTTCTCTGAGAGAGACAGCTCAGACACCAGAATAGAACATTCTGGAGAGATCCGGACAGAGGGAGATGGATTCTCTCAACCCAGGAAGAAACTGAAGGGAAACGAGCTTCTCAAATGTGAAGTCCCAGGGCTACCATTAGAGAAGCTAAGATCAGCGAGCCCAAGATTGGCCTGAGTGCCCAAACCCATGCCAGTGCGACTGGCTTGAGTGGCCCCTCGCATGGAGCTGAGCCGCCCCTTGCACGACTTGCCCAGAGGCACCTTGAAATCATGCTGCAGCTACACTGAAGTCAGAAGGCGGGAAGCCCAAAGTTGAATGGAGCCAGAGAAAGGACCAGCATTGAACCGTGGTGAGTGCTGGGAAGAAGACCCTCCCATGGGAAAGGGGCGACCAACTGGATGACATGTTGGAGTTGGGCAGGATGGGCCCAAACTGGGAACAGCAGTGACTTCAGTTGGTTGCTCCCCTCCCAGAGCAGATTGGTGGTATCTGTTTGACCTGGGTCACACCCATGGCTGGGACCCAGTAAGTCATCCCAAACTGATTCCCTACACACAGCATGCACTGTGCAGTGACGGCCTGGGAAGGTTGGCTGGTCTGGAGGGGAGGGGCCAGCATGCACTGCCCCTGCCTGCAACTCAGCAGCTGATAGGGGACTGGAGAGGGCAGAAGCCCCTAGCCTGCATGCTCCAGAAGAACCATAACCAACAAGAAAAGGGACTGGGAATTACACTATACACTTGTATGGAAGGAACCAAAGACATGACGAGAGAGAGAAATAAGAAAAAGCCCCCAGCCCCCAACCCTGAGAATATTGATCCAAGAGAGGTATATACAAAAGAGAGTGAGGGCAGCAAACATGCAACATCAAACACGGCATCAGCGGACATAAACAGATACCTTCAGGATTTCATAAATGAGCTCAAAACTGAAATATTAATTCAAGTTAAGCAAGACATAAGTAGATTAATAAAAGCAAAGCTAAGCACCTCTCAAGAAGACACAGATGGAAGAATGGAGGAACACAAAATAAGGAGAAAAACATTCAATGAAGAATATAAAGAAAACCTAGAATACATGAAGCAGATTCAAAGAGATTACCAGAAAACTAAAAACTCCATTGAAAGCTGGCAGAACTGCTTGAAAGAAACTAAGGATAGACTATCAAAACTTGAAGACAAGTTTGCAATGTGTGATCATGAAAGGAAAGATCTCTTAAAAATAACAAGGAAACAGGCAGTAAAAATACAAAGGCTAGACAAAAGAGGATCTATAACCTAAGAATAAAAAACGTGAATGAAGAAGCAGGAGTCAAAACAAAGGAATTACAAAGGCTATTCTCAGAAATAATTAAAGAAAACTTTCCAAGCATAACAAAAGGAAATGATATGCAGGTGTATGAAGCATACAGAACTCCAGCCACCTACAACCAAAACAGAGCTATACCCAGACACATAATAATCAAGATCCCAGAAATTCAATAGAAGAACAGAATATTAAAAGCCATCAGAGAAAAAAAAACAGATCACCTATAAAGGAAAACCCATCAAAATCATGGCAGACTTCTCAAGACAGAGCATCAAATCAAGAAGAGATTGCAGTGAAGTAATTCAAGCCCTGAAAGAAAATAACCTCCAGCCCAGATTGAAGTACCCTGCAAAACTGTCTCTAGAAAATCATGGAGAAACAAGATGTTTCCATGACGAAGAGAAACTGGGGAAATTCATGGCCACCAATCCAACCCTACAAAAAATACTGAAGGACATTCTAAAGAGAGAGAAAAAGAATACGAGGATTTCAGGAACAGTGGCAGAAAGGCCTCAGTGAATGGGGCAGACAGTGAAATGAAAGAGAAAAATAGACAACCAATGGAAGAAAAATAGAATAGCAGAAATGAGGCAGAGAAGGTTGGCTATAATCTCTAACATAGATGGCCTTGATATACTAAAAAAAAGAAACACAGGCAGAGTAGATCAGGAGATAGGGTCCATTGAGATGCTCTGTATTAGAAACATAATTAACTTGAAAGAGGGTTTATGGACAGAAAGTCAAATATGAGAAAACATTGCTCTATGTGACAGGGAACCAGA
>PVJX010042003.1:0-14384 GCA_004027295.1 Dolichotis patagonum
GAGAGGCCACCTGAGGTTCCAGAATGGCGGCAGCCACATGAGGTTCCAGAATGGTGGCAACATAGAAAATCTTTTCTTCACAATCTGGTTCACAGAGCCCAGTGATCTAGGCAATCGATCCCTACAGCCAAAGGAGAGAAAAGCCTGGCTACTGCTCCAGCTGGCAGCAGACCGTGGCGGCACCCACATGGTGCTGATTTTAGGTGCAAGGAAAATGCACAAATTCTGAGGGTAAGACGGCTTCCACCTCGATTGCAAAGGGCCTGGGAGGCCAAGCAGTGTGCCCCTGAGAGGACAATTTGTAAAGATGTAAGAGTGAAGCCAAAGGTACAATGGAGACCCCAGAAGTTTGGAAAAGCCAAGAACGTGGATCATCCAAGGAAAGCTGCAAAAACTGAGCAGAGAGGGTTTAAGAGAGAAGCTGTGGAAGCTGAAATCCCTGGAAGTGCCGTGGGGGTGGAATCACCCAAGCCTTTTGGAGCTTGCAACCAGATTGCTTCAAATGCTGTGCATGGAACTCTAGGACTTAATGTTTGCTCTGCTGGATGTTGGACTTGCTTCATTCCCAATGCCTTATATTTCCCCGTTTGTAACTTTTGGAATGGTAATGTTTATTTTGTGCCTTTGCATTTCAGAAATGTTTAACCTTGTTTCACTTGTACAGGGGGTTACAGTTAAGAGTTTGCCATAGATATTGGAGGAGACTTGGGACTTGGACTTCTCAGCAATGCTGAAAATTTAGGACTTTGGCAACTTTTGGAGATGGACTAAATGTCTTTTATATAAAGGTAATACATGAGTTTCTGGGGGCCAGGGGTGGAATGTCACGGTTTATGTCGGTGGCCCCCAGGCCTCATGTATTTGCATTGTGTATTTGTGATTGGTTCATTGTTTAGCCCTTGGATTGGTGGTGTCAGTGCTACACCCTACTAGGAGGTGGAGCCAGGCTGTGATGTAATGGCAGGAAGAAGGGGTGTCTCTCTCTCTTGCCGGTTTCTGATTGCTGTTTGCAGCTGCCATGAACTGTGGCCCACCATGCCACCCTGCCTTGGAGCCAACT
Organism: Dolichotis patagonum; assembly: GCA_004027295.1. Classification (NCBI taxonomy): domain Eukaryota; kingdom Metazoa; phylum Chordata; class Mammalia; order Rodentia; family Caviidae; genus Dolichotis; species Dolichotis patagonum. Next base: position 1,061 of record PVJX010042003.1, read on the forward strand.
GAGTATGGACTGAAACCTCCAAAAACTGTAAGAAATAAACCTTTCTTTTCCCAACTTTGGGCATCAGGTATCTTGTCTCAGCGACCAATAAAAAGTAACTAAGACAGTGCTATTCAATCTCCATGAGATGCTTGTCACACTGGCTGGTTTCCTGAAATGAAATTAGCTGTTCTCATCATTGGGGGAACTAGGGACCTTGTTACTGAGGATGGCTGTGGTACTTTTTGGGGGCAGCTGTGGTCCTTACTTTGAGCATCACTTCCTGGCTCCATTGCAGATCCCTCAGCCTACTGGCACAGATTTTCCATCCCACTGGCATACATTTTCTAGCTTCCACCGCTGACCTTGGTGCCTTCCCAACGCATATCCACGAAACAGACTTGCGTAAGTCATCGTCCTGGGCTCTAGGCCTCCAATTGGATTCATGGGAAGCATTGTCGTGGGCTCTAGGTCTTCAGCTGAACTCAGCTAAACTTTAGTTTTTTTGTTTTGTTTTTGGTTTGTTGTTTGTTTGCACTTTCTTTGTATTTAACTCTTTAGGTGACTATTATAAAACAATACTATAAGTTATGTGTCCTCTATTATGTTGTTCTCCTTGCAAACCTGGACTACAACCACCTACACACACATACAGAGTTTAGAGTAATGGAAAACTCTCTAGGCTTGACTTACAAAGCAATATATTGGGTAAGTACCTTGCTATGTTACCAATTTCATCTTGTACCATCTTCCCCATATTAAGTTCTATGTCAGTTACACTGGTCTTTAATAAATATTGTATTGTCTTTATGTAATAAAGCAGGTCTCTGCATATATTGTTCCCTCTACATGAGAAGCCCTTCCCTCTTTATTTTACCTAGCTGACCTACTCTTATGTCACCTCTCAATCACCAGTTCCTCAGTGGAACTTTCCTTATGGTCAAATCATCCATACACATGTCTTCACTGTACCTTAATCCTAACCAGTTTGCACTTTTACATTTAATTTTATAATTGCCTAACTAATGTCTCAATCTCTTGGACTATAAACTACGTAAGAATAGAGACTATTAGCTTTTGCTTAGTATTGCTTTTCTGGAATCTAGCAAAATGCGTAGTACAAAGTGAGTTCTCAAGTATTCATCTGAAGGAATGATGCCTTAGGAAGACAAACAGATACAGGGCAGTAAGTAAATGGTAAAGAAAGGCAGTGAACTTACCAACTGTCTTACGTTTTTCATTGCTGAGACAAAATACCCAAAACCCAAAGTTAAAGGAGGAAAGATTTATTTGGTTCACAGTTTGTAGAGGTTTCAGTTCATAGTTGACTGGCTCCAAGACTGGGTGGCAAACACAACGTTGTGAGTTCAATCCCCAGTACCAAAATAAACAAACAAATAAATAAAATAAAAAAAATATGTTGAATGTAACAACTGAAAACATATATTTAAAGAAAGAATAGGAAGGCCTGAGTGATGGGAGTTGCCAATGGGAGTCAAGAGAATTAATACAAAGGATGTAAACACTTTGCAGAGTAACTGGTACACAGTAAGTGCTCAAAAGGGTTACTAGTATTGAGAGCTTAACTCTGGAGGTTCAGATTATCACAAGAGACCCAAAAGATGTTATAGTGTACAGTCTACACTATAGAGGCTTGGAGGCTAAGTGTACAAAAGCAAAATCATTTTAGCTACCAAATAAGCCCATCTGACCGCACAGCCTACCTAACCATCAATCACCTTTGCAGTTCTTTTATAACTCTCAATATGAGCTTTAACACAACCTTTAAATTCTAATTAAATCTTGTCTGGTATGAGGGCACACACTGTAATCCCAGCACTTGGGAGGCTCAGGCAGGAAGATCACTTCCAGTTCAAGGCCAACCTGGACTACAAAGTGAAGTTGTAGGCCACTTTGAACTACACAGTGAGACCCAGTCTCAAAAAACAAACAAACAAAAACAAAAATAAAAACCAAAAGAAAATTCTAATCATACCTTAACTCTTTTAATGTGGAGATACTGTGAACTATAGTGATACTCAGGAAGATCTCTAGGATACCAGAGAACAGTATTCATCTAACCAAAAAGGGAAATAGTTGGGTAAGGTAACACAGGCCTGTAATCCCAGAACTCTGAAGGACTGAGTCAAAAAAGATTACAAATTTATGCCACTAGGGCAATTTAGTGAGACTTTCATAGTTAAAAAGATTAAAAAGGGGCCAGGGCTAGGAGTGAAGGCCCTGGGTTCAAGTCTCAGTACAGAAAGAAAGAAAGAGTATACTATAAGATTTTTTTTTTTTTTTTTTTGTACCAGGGATCGGACTCACAACCTCGAGCTTGCAGGCAGGCACTTACACCACTGAGCTAAATCCCTGGCCTATACTATATGATTACATCTATATTTATTTATAAACATGAATTTGTGGCAATAGAATAGCAGTTACTATAAGAAAGGGTGGTGACTGAAAAGGGCTCCACAGGGGGTCCTCTTGTGTACTGGTCATGTTCTCTTCCTATTGTTCACTTTGTCATAATCCACTGAACATGTATTCTATGCTTCATTGAAAAGCTTACTTAAAAACAAAAAGCAGTAAGTAGTTCAGAGCGCTACAAGTAGATGTCATGAGCAAAACTCACTCTCCTGGAATGAACAAAATGCATGAACAAAGTTACTGGCATTAAATGGTAGTATGCATATCCAAGGAATATTATGACTTCATCCCATTATGAATCTAGTGATAGAGAGAAGTGTGGAGACAGCAACTTGGGGCAACAGAACAATATGGGGATGGTGGTAATACAGTATGTGGAAATAATATCATCATGATAGAAGCCTTGGAATAAGTTTATATAATGGATGTTCAGTAAAGAAATCCAGGTGCCCTTCTCCAAAAAGCATGTTTCACTATGCTATAAAAATCAATCATTTACATTTTCATAGTAAACCTCTTACTAAATAAACTTTTGTAATAGTCCCCTTCTCCCTGCCTCCAAAAGGCTAGAAATGACAAAAAGGATGTAGGGAAAAAGCTCTACAAGGGCTAAAGATGGCTCGATGTGATACACATGTCTGTAATCCTGGTACTTGGGATGAAGATTACTGTGAGTTTGAGGCCAGCCTGGGGTACAAAATGAGACCCTGTCTCAAACAAATTAAAACAAACGAAAAACAAACAAAACAAAAACAAAAAGCTAAAGCTCAGTGGCACAGCATCTGTCTGGCAAGCATTAAGGTTGAGTTCAAAACCCTAACCTTGTTTGTTAAACAAACAAACAAACAAGCTAAAGCTAGTGGCTCTGGAAACCTACTTTTTGCCTCTGTACATAACTGTTCACCACACTACTTCTATGGTTTAGTTTGGCCCCACAAAAAGTTATGTTCAAACTCATATACATGGGCAATTAAATTTGGTTCAAGAGGTAATTAGGCGATACTAGCTCACTGAAAAGAAAGGTGTGTGCCTATACTGTTTGATCAATTTTTCATGCCTACAACTTGCAATAAATAGGAGCAAATATTTTGAAAATAACAATACACAATGTACTAACCATTGTTACTCTCCTATAATCTTATTTTGAAATTTTGTGCCATTGTTTTTATTTTTAATTAAAAAAGAAGTAATTAGGTTATAGGGACTCCACCTTCATGAATGATTAATATATAGTTACCACAAGAGAGGTTTAGTTAACCTGACTGACTTACTATAATAAAGTGAGTCCAGCATCTCCCTGTTTTTTATTTGCTCTTTCTCACACGCAAGGTTCTCTTTTGCACCCTTTTTTCTCTTCTAATTTTCATGGAACAGCATGTGGTCCTCATTAGAGGCTAAACAGATGCCAGTCTCACTCTTGAACTTCCAGAATAAGCCTAATAAATCTCTTCTCTTTATAAATTGCTCTGCCTTGACTATTTTATTATAGCAACCTAAAATGGACTAAAACAACTAGGAGAGATGAATTCACCTAAATCATGTTATCTAACATTACAAATCAGTGGTAGGGCAGAGATTGGAACTGAGGTATGCTAATTTCAAAGTATTCTCACATTCTTGAAGGAATATTTGAGTGTATGTGGAGTCCCAGGCATCCAGGCATTGAGTATTGTGATCCCCAATGCAATGAAGTCATAAGGGGAAGCAAAAACAGTCATAAAATATGACTGGGTGTGGTGGTGAATGGCTGTAATCTCAGCACTGGGAAGGCTGAGGCAGGAAGATTGCTGAGTGAGGTCAACCTGGGTGACAAAGTTGAACTGAGTCTAGCCTGAAATGCATAGTGAACCCATGTCTCAAAAGAATCCCCCTGCCAAAAGTTATAAAACAGAATATTTACTAAAAACAACACACAAAATTGGTACTCAAGCAAACATTTCTCCTCTGACTCAGACCAGCTTCTGTTTTTGCCAATTGCCATCAACTGCCCCTGTCATTTTTGGTGATGTCTTTCCTCTGTTATGATGTTAAGCAGAATAATAAAGCATAAACAATATGTCATTTGCAAATGAAACTGTGTATCTTGGGAAAGATGCAGAATTCCAGAAGTTGATAAAAGTGCTACAGTAGGAGAACAATTTAAATCATATTCAAAGCCAACAATAAAAGCAAAATCACACAGATTAAGGTCACCAAACACCACTTCCCCCTTCCTACTCAGTAACACGATCTTGGTTTTAAAATAACTATAATTTAGTAATTGTATTAATGTTACTAAGTCTAAAAAATGTATATATGTGAATCAATTTTTAAATGCAGGGAGCTAAACATGCAGTTTCAGACAATTCCCTCCTCAAGTAAACATCTGATGCTGTAAACCAGCTGCATCCTATCCATTTAAAGAATGAGGTAATGCTTTACAATGTTTTAGTCCAAGCTGAAAATATTAGGCTTAGGCCAATGGGAGACTGACATGATGAGACCTCAAAAAGGCTGAGTACTAGTAAACTATTAATCACCATTAAAGGCAGACACTAGTTAAATCACCAGCAATTTGAATCAGGGATACTGTCAGTATAAAAAAGTTACAAGGAAGAACATGAATCTGAAAATAAACACAAAAATTAAGTTACATAAAATAACTTAGTCATTTACAGTTATTTAAGTGCCAGGCCGGGACAGATTTGAAGACACTGCCATAGAATCTACTGTCTTGGTGCACCGGTGCACCAAGCCAGGAGCCGGTGAACAATGACAAGACACCTGCCATCAGCGTCTGCTTCAAGAAAATTGGAGTTAACATCTTCATAAAAAAATCTCAAATTCCTTTACTGTTGTGTATACTCCCAGCAGAACCACTAAAAAAGCAAAAACTAGGTTTTGCATACATTCTGCTTTGTCCTCTTGTGAAACCAGGACCAGTCAACAAAACAGAAACATTCACATCATCTCCTATTATATACATATTCTACTAAGTAGAGCTCACGGAATCATAAAGTTCAAAGAGATTTTTTTTTTTTTTTTTTTTTTTTTTGGAACTGGGAATCAAAGGAGCCTTGCGTTTGCCAGGTAGGCGACAAGCCGCAGAGCTACACTCCTGGCCCCAGCGCCTTTTCTGTTTATTGATACATTCAATGTTACGGAATTTTAAAAATAAATAAAACCTATCTACCATCTCCAGCGTTAAAATCCTTTCTTCTCATAACCTACCTTTCACCGACGTGCAGCAGACTTTCCTAAACCCACCACACATCCAAGACAAAACAAAGAAATCCTCTTAACAGATGACAGCAGTGTCCTTAGAAGATAGCAATGGTATTTATCGACGACTGTTTCTGCTTTAAATTAACAGGTACAGGACGGCCTGTCTTCAATTACTTCTAACTGGAAACGCGAGGCGGGTGGCTTATTTAAGAGCAGCGGATTTCAGGCCAGCAACACTTCTCTCTTCGGGGGCTTGGGATTGGGCCGTGCCAATGAGCTTTGCACAAGATCTCACGACACCTTAAAACGGCTCGCCGATGGAAGGCTCCTGGCCTCACAAAGGGATAACTAGGGCAGAGCTGTTACACAACCAACACCCAACGCGTACGGCCAGCACGAGGAGTACCCCAGGAGTCTGTCTCGGAAACCACATCATCCGCGGACAAGGAGGCACTGTGATTACTCGAACGCGACCGTGGGCGAGCAGATGAGCAGCTAGCTTGCAGCACTGCGAGGCCGGCGAGGCCGCAGCAGGAGGGTCGCGCCCGCCGCGCGCCGCCTGGGTCCCGGTCCCCGCCCCCTGCCCGCCGCCCGCCGCCCGCCGCCCGCCGCCCGCAGACGCCGTACCTGTTTCCGCATGTTGTTCATGACGCCCATGAACCCAGCCAACAATTTAGCTTCTTCTCGAGCTGCAAGTTTCTTCTCGGTCTTCTTCTTACTGCTCTTCTCCACCACGGAGGCTGCCATCCTCCCTCGGCTCGGCTCAAGCCCCGGGCTCGCCGCGCCGGGTGAGGCGTCGCACTCTCCGGGTTCGCTGGGTCTCTGTTGACCCAACACCACAGTCAGGACTGCGGCTGCGGCACGCAGCGCCCAGCGTCCGCGAGGGCCAGCGGCCAGATGCACTGACCCTACCAAGACGGGGCACAGAGCCGAGAGGTCCCTCAGAAGTCCTGAGAGAAGACCAGGCGGGCTCGGAGGGAACCGCAGCACAGCCAGAGGGGCAAAGAAGCCGGAGTCCTCCGCTCGAGGGGGCGGAGCCTACCAAGGAGGGCGTGGTCTCCTGCGTCACAGTCGGGCGCCGCTCAGCCTGCTGCTGCGTACGTAGTGCGGCCGCGGCGGGCGTTGAGAGCGCGCTCAGGGCTTAGTAGGTACCACGAGTTGAAACAGCGTAGTCTCAGAGTTGGTCGGAAGTCGCACGTGCTTTTCCTTTAGCCAATGGCTGATTTCCTGAGTATCGTTTACATGATTCTCTATTTTGGATGATTGGCCGGTGGAAACAGTAAAATGTCTCTCAGTGTAATTTCCGAGAGTATACGGTGGTTTTCCTCCCTGCAGTATCAGAACCTGGAGTGTTGTGGGCGCCAGTAAATATTAAATGATAAAAGAAGACCCATTACAAAGAACACAAGGTTTATTTATTTGGGATTAGTTAAGTAAAAATATACAGTCTCACTGGTGTCTCGTTGGTATGCAACACCTGCTTATTAGAATGGTTTACTCTGTTTCAAACGGAGATCAGATGTCAACTGCAGAAATCTTTACATCTTTCCAAGTGTCTTAGGGGTCAACCGAACTCAATCCTAGCGCTTATAAAAATGCTCTTGAAGCTATTATATATTATATTTAATATATGATGTAATATATTCTGTACATTATAGTATATAACATTCCATATTACATATATTAGTACTATATTAAATATTAATACATAATGTCAATATTATATTAATATAGCTTTTTGGTGTATAGTAATATTCAGGACTATTTGAAATATTTTTTTATTTTGAAAACTTTCTACATAGCCTCTTAATTTTCTACCAACATATAAAAGGACTGACTTGAGATGTTTTATGTAAAATAATTTAATTATTGAAGCATTATACGAAGACAATATAGTATAACTCAAATGAAAGCGCAAGCAGCTAATAAGCCTCCATTTTAACCAAAGAATGACATACTTACGTTTCTGGGTACAATTTTTTTCTTTTGGCCCAGAGGTTTTCACATGTTCTTCAGTTTTAGCTAGTTAATAATTTGAGGATTTACAGTGGGCCATTGCAATAGTAATTATTGTTTCTTACATGGGGATTGAACCCAGGAGCATTTTACCATGAGCTACATGCCCACTCCTTGTGTGCATGTGTGCATGTGTGTATGTGTGCCTGTTGTTTTGAGACAAGGTTTCACTAAGTTGTCCATGCTGGTCTCAAACTTGTGATCTTTTTGCCTCAACCTGCCAAGTGGCTGGGGTTACAGGTGTGCACCACCACATCTACCTGGAATAATTTAGTCCTAACCAAACTAGAAATGAGAAAAAAAATTCATTTACTTCAGTAAATGACCCATGACACCAAAGAAAAAACACTTAATTTTAAAACTGAAAATAAGTAAAAACCTGTCTTCTAATTTTAATATCTTGGTAGACATTTAAGAATTCATGATTCGAAAGCAGAAAAGTAGATGATATGATAGAGTGTTATTCTGTAGCAAGGCAAAAAGAAGAAACAGGGAACAGGATACTTAGAAATGGATGTTGGAACAATCCTTTCACATATCACAGGATATGAACCATCAAAATTGATGGAAAGACCATAGGATTCAGATCTCAAAGAAACCATGGACATTATGTAGCACAAACGTTAGGCATGAGACTTGCCTGGATGGAAAATCAAGCATCTCAACTTTTGGCAGATTGTTCAGCTTTCTTTATTCTCAGTCTCTTTAACTGTAAAAATAGAATCTACCACATGCAACTGACATATGATTACAAAAATGCCGGCATAAAACATTCTGTTTAGTTTACAGAGATAATTATTATTTAATTCAGAATTTGCCAAAATGTATTCCTTGGAATACTAATCTTTTGAACCAATTCTTGCTTCTCACCAAGAATTCTGTGGGAATATACCTGCAGGAGAACAGATCTCCAATAGTCTTGGCTGACCCAACTGCCCCTCTCTTATACATTCCTGCTTGTAGTTCTTAGATATCCTTGGAATAAGGCAGTTAATGTCCAGAACAGTCAGAATTGTATTCTTATTCCTCCCAGGACAGGATGTACTACAGTGCTTGATCTCAGTGATCCCAGTGTTATAGGCAGCTGAGTTAGAAATATAGGCAGTCAGACAGGGCTGGGCCCTCTAAGGAGCCAGTACAGAAGACCAGAAATCTTGCAACCTTGGAGAAGACCTCTCGCTGTGGGCCAGATCTCAAGACAAAAGGCAAAACAAATGCAACCACACTCAACGTATAAACGTCAGGGATTGATATAATACGTATGGATCACCTTGAGGAAGCCAGGAGTCACCATCCCAACCCCCTGGAAGAGTCACTGCTCTTTAAGCATGCCTGCTTGCTATGTGACTCACTTCCCCATTTGCTCCTGATTTAATCAATTTTACCTGAGCAATTATTATTATTGGTTGACCATAGTTCTGTCCCACTTTATGCCCACCTTGTGAGTTCCCATGTTTTCCCAATTTGGACCCGTCTCACCTCTTGGCTTTGCTCTAAAAAAGTCTCTAGAAAAGACAGACCCTTTTCTCAGAAGCTTTTTTTCTCTCAATAAATATGTTCTGCTCTTACCCTTTGTTGTTCCTAAAATTCATTCTTTGATTCTAGGGAACATGAGTGTATACTGGACATTATTAGGTTGGGAGTTTCATTCCTCTATTATCACCAGTGATGCCTAGGGTATAAAACTAAAGCTGAATGTGTTCAGGGTCTCTCATCTCAGGGGTGTGGGGCATAGCTCCCATCAACCCTGAACAGTTTTCCTGAGCCTTGGAGAACTAGTTTGCCATGGTTCCGAGGCTTCTGTTTATTATTTTTGCTTCTAGTCTGTGAATAATAATTCTTTGCTTTATTTGTTCCATTAATATTATGTCTGACTGCATTTGTCCAAATGGTGGAGAATCTGTACAACAACTTTGGGAAATATGTAAGTTTCATTTTTTTGGAGAAAATACTCAAATATGTTTGTGTATCAAATGTTTGGAGATTTGTTATTTCTTGAGCTTATTTCACTTATTGTAGTCTTATTGTAGTCTGTTGTCTATGGCTCAGCTTATTTTCATTTTCCATAAATTATTCACACCTGTATCCACTCACGGACTGAATCCCTAAAGCTGTACTCATTCTGTGGGAGTACAGCTCGGTTTATTGGATACAGATTAAACACCTCAACCAAAGAAGTCCAGTTAATAAGCCACAATAAAGATCATCAGGGTGTTTCTGTATCCTGGAGAGATGGATGTTGATGGTTGGCATGTAGCAATACTGATATAGGGAAATGAAACTCCTGACCTACTATATGTACGGTACGAGTTCGTGTTCTCTAAAATCAAAGAATGAATTTTAGGAACAATAGAGGTTAAGAGAAAAATATTTATTGAGAGAAAGAAAGCTTCTGTCTGAGAGAGAGACAGAAGGGGTCCCGAGTGGGTTGCCAGGGGCTCTGTTGTTTTAGGGATTTTTATAGGGTAAAATCATGAGGTGCGGTGGGTCTCAATTGGGAAAAACTGGAAACTCTAGAGGTAGACGGGCATGAGGTAGGACAGAGCTATGGGTCAACCAATAAGTTTAATTGTTCAGATAAAAGTGACCAAATCAGGGACAACTTGATTTGTAGTGCAAAGATGAAAGACCAGAAATCTTGATTTGTAGTGCAAAGATGGAAAGACCAGAAATCTTATCACAATATGTCTTATAGTGCCCAGCATTGGAAGCATGTAAGGAGCAGAAGAAGTTTGAAACAAGTTTGTTTGGCTAAGCCAGAAGCTGGTCTCTATATGTCATGCATATAATTTATAAGACAACATATAAATTTTATAAATGTGACTTCTGCTGTACCCCAAACATGAGACAACATCCAAAAGAGAAAAGAAAAAGGAGCACCTTATTTAGGCAGGTACCCAGCAGCACAGATGCATTGGAAATTGTAGAGCTGTGCAACTGGGTTATGTTTCTGAGTTACAAAGGGAGAAACCGCAAAGCCAGGGTGGGAGGGTACTGAGGGGCGAAGAAGACTTTCGTTGCCTTATTTGGTATTGAGGACAAATTTTACAGAGACAGCTAGCTTTATGGGAGATTTATAGCTCTTGGTCATTTCATTGGAATTTCACAGAGTACAAAGGTTAGGGTCTGTTAATTTGGTGGTCGGCTAATTCACTGTAAATTTACAGAGAACAAAGGCTGAGGCTTTGCCAAAGAGGGGTTTGCCTAGCTCCTGGAATTTTACAGAGAACAAAGGTTGAAACTAGGGACAAAGGAAATGGCTGTACAGAACAGGATGGTGGCGCTTTGGTTAGAGTACAACTTCAAGTTATAGAATGTCAGAGTTGAGGACTTCTGAAAATCCCTATAAAAGCAACAAGCACACTGGGAAATTGCCAACATCAACTTTTTTAAAAGGCTAGAAATTAACCAAAGACTTTCAACAATCTGATGCTATTTATTTAAGAAAAATGGCTGAATCTCAATAAGAACAATGAGACTTGTGGTATTTTTACTTTCTCATCCCATCTACCCATTGCCAGATTTGTGGAAGCCTTGAAAGTCAATAGCTTCACAAGAATGATAGCTATGAGAATAGAGGAGGCAGAACAAGTGAAGAGTATGCTTCCATCAAAGCCTCCATTCCTCATGAATTTTGACATTTTTTTTTTTGTACCAGGGGTCGAACTCACGACTGCGTGCTTGCAAGCAGGCGCTTATGCCGCTGAGCTAAATCCCCAGCCCCTCAAGAATTTTGAGTACTTGACCTATCAGACAGCTTGTGGAAAAGCTCCATTCTCAGGACTTGTCTTTATTTGACTTTACTGAGAACTTTGTGCAAGTAGCATGATCCAGCAAGGCATTTGACAGCAACCATAATTGGCATTTGTTTAATACTGCCATTGCCTGAGGCAACTATACCAGTTGGGGCTAGCAAAAGGCTGCTCTAAACACTTAAAATGAACAATGATATGAGTCAGCATTTTCTAGACGAAAGAATCAGTAGGCTAATTATATACACATGGAAGAGATTTATTATAGGAATTGGCTCATACAATTATAGAGATTGAGCTATGCCCTAATATTAAAATCCATGAGCTGCGCTACCAGTGAAGTTGGTGGTATACATCAGTTTGAGACCAAGGACTAAGAACCAGGGGAGCTGATCCTGTAATTCTCAGTCTGAGGTGGACGGCCTGAAAAATGGTGGCAGGGTAGGGGACTACTTGTTTAAGTCCCAGAATCCAAAGGCCTGAGAACGTGGAGTTCTGATACCCAAAACTAGGAAATGGTAGATGTCCTAGCTCCAGAAGAGACTGAGTTTTCTCTTCTTCCATCTTTTTGATCTATCTAGGATCTAAACAGAATGGATTATGTCTACCTAGATTGATGAGGGTGAGTCTTTTTTTATTCAGTCTACTGACTCAAATGCTTATCTCTGCTAGAAAAGCCATCTTAGACCTATCCAGAAGCAATGTTTTGCCAGGTCTCTCAATGTTCCTTAACCCAATCAGCTTGATACTTAAAATTAACCATCACACTATGTAATGAGATATTCATAGAGGGCTTTGAAAACTGTACATTATTTCCAGAAACCTCTAAGGCAATGTCCATGCTCAGAAAAAACTTGAGAAGGTGTGGTTGATGTTTGAGTCTCTGTGAAAGCAGCAAGTCAGAGTGGTAAAACTGCCTGCTGAAGCATTGAAAGTATAACTCAATGAAACCTGTTTACAGAATGAGTGTATTGGTTTAAAACATTTAAAGAAATCAGTGTACAAATATTAGCTGATAATCAGTCTGTTACCTGAGCAGAGACTTCTGTGATCAGATAGGGCAAAGAATCAGACTGTACAGAATAGGATAGGAAAGTTACTAGACAACAACCAAAACAAACTTTGGGAAGGGGGCTACTATCCCAGAGTTGATATACTGTTTAAAATATATAGCTTCTGACCAAAATACTATAATACATAAAAAATACTACAATACGTAAAATACTATAATACATAAAAATAGAAAAATATGATTCCAAAACAAACAAACACAAAGTCAGTAGACTCTGCCCAACTCACTAAGAAGAAAATGAATCAACCATTCTGGTAGGAAGGAAGTGGGCCAAAGAAGAAGTGGGATACACTTCTCCAAAGGATATACAGAGATAGTAAAGAAGCACATGAAAAGATGTTTAATATTATTAGTCATTAAGGAAATACAAACTAAAACCACAGTAAGATACCATTTAATATCTAAAAAGAGTAGAATTTTTTTTTTCCTTTCTGGTATGGGAGATCGAACCCTAGCTTTGGACTATGATACATCTTTACTCATTTTTCACTTTTTTTATTTTGAGAGATATAGTCTTACTAAGCTGCTTAATTGGCCAGGCTGGGCTCAAACTTGCAATTGTATGGCCTCGGCTTCCTAGAGTGCTGTGTTTATGAGTGAGCATTACCATGCTTGGATAAAACATGTCTACACTTTAAGAGATTGACCATGTCAGGTGTTGGTGAACATATTAAAGAACTGGAACTCTCCTGTACTACCAATATAAGTGTAAAATATATACTCACTTTGGAAAACACTTTGGTAGTTTTTTTTTTTTTTTTTTGTATGGGGAATTGAACTCAAGATTGCGTGCTTGCAAGGCAGGTGCTTATGCTGCTGAGCTAAATCCCTGGCCCCAAGAAATTTTCAGGGGTTTTTTTTGTTTGTT
>PVJX010042004.1:0-14386 GCA_004027295.1 Dolichotis patagonum
TCAACAGAGCCAAAAACAAAAACCACATGGTTCTCTCAATAGATGCAGAAAAAGTTTTTGATAAAGTCCAAAACATGTTCATGATAAAAACCCTTCAAAATCTCAGAATACATGGTGTGTACCTCCATCTTGTAAAAGGTCATCTGTGACAAACCAACAGCCAACGTTATACAAAATGGACAAAAAGCGAAAGCTTTCACTTTAAAATCAGGAAAGGACAAGGATGTCCACTATCACCACTCCTATTGAATTTGGTTCTGGAAACACTAGCAAGGACAATCAGACAAGAGAGAGAAATAACAGGAATAAAGATAGGAAAGGAAGAAGTTAAATTTTCACTAATTGCAGATGGCATGACACTCTATATAGAAGACCTAAAAATTCCATTAAAAGACTATTAGAAGTAGTGAACAAATTCAGTAATGTAGTTGGAGACAAAGTCAAAACTCAGAAATCAATAACATTCCTGTACACAAACAAAAAGCTCACTGAGAGAGAAAATATGGAAATATTGCCCTTCACAATAGCTTCTGAAAAAAATGAAACTCTTAGGAATCAGTCTGACTAAAAATGTAGAAGACCTATACGATGAAAACTATGCTACACCAAAAAGGAGATTAAAGAGGATATTTGAAAATGGAAGGATATTCCTTGCTCTTGGCTGGGAAGAACCAATATTGTGAAAATGGCCATACTCCCAAAACTGTAATACAGGTTTAATACCATCCCAATCAAAATATTGTTAATATACATTACAGATCTAGAGAAAACACTCCTAAAATGTATTTGGATACAGAATGAAAGTAGAATAGTGAGGGCAATTCTGGGCAATGACATCAAGGCAGGAGACATTTCAATCTTGACTTGAAACTATATTACAAACCTGCAGTGATAAAATCAGTATGGTACTGCCAAAGAAATAGACTTGAGGATCAATGAAAAATATTAGAAGGTCTAAACACCACTACAAATACATTAAGCCACCTGATATTTCACAAAGGTGCTAACCATGTCTACTGGAGGAACACCTCTTTAATAAATGGTGTTAGAAAAATTGGCTTTCCACATGCCTAAAACTGAAACTAGACATATGCCTATTACCATGCGTGAAACTAAAGTGTAAATGGTTCAAAGACCTAATTATTAAAACAGAAACATTAAATGTACTGGAAGACAATGTAGGTAGAAGACTTGGAGACACAGATGTAGGCAGAGAATTCATGAACAGTATGCAAACTGTGTGGGACACACTTTAACGAATCAACAACTGGGATCTCATATTGTTGAAAAGCTTGTGCATTTCAAATAGATCACTGACAGAGTTAGAATAAAACCCACAAAATGGGAAAGAATTTTAGCCCACAACTCCTCAGACAAAGGACTTATATCCAGAACATGTAAAGAATTGAAAAACATTCAACCCCCCAAATTCAAAGACCCTCCCAAAAATGGGAATCAGAGATGAACACACAGTACTCACATGAAGATATACAATTGGCAAAAAATACATTAAGAAATGTTCACCATCACTGGTCATTTGAGAAATGTAAATTAAAACAGCATTGAGATTTCATCTCACTCCAGAAAGAATAGCTGCCACCAAGAAATCAACTGATAACAAATGTTGGTGTGGCTGTGGGGAAAATGGAACAATTCTTCACTGTTGGTAAGAGTTGAGTGGTACAGCCACTATGGAAATCAGTACGGAGATTTCTCAGAAGACTAGGATTGGAAGTTCCATTCCTATCCAGCTATTCAATCCAGCTATTCCCCTCCTGGGTATTTTCCTAGAAAAACTGAAAATGTCATGTCACAGTGTTATATTTGCACCCATGTTCAAAGCAACACAATTTGTAATAGCTAAATCTTGGAAACAACCAAGATGCCCAACAACTACAGAGTGGATGAAAAAGATAAGGTATTTTTACAATGGAATATTACTCAGCTATAAAAATGATGATCTTGAGGCCTTCATTGGTAAATGGAGACAACTTGAGGCTATCCTCATTAGGGAAATAAATAAAAATCATATTTATAAATATCACATTGTGTCTCTAATTTAAAAAGTAATAAGAACTGTGGGAGTAATAAACCAAAAAATGTGTAATTACTATTGTAAAAAAGAGAGGGAAAGCATGTGCTCTGAATGATATAACTCCATGTATGTTTAAGTGTGTAGGATTTATAACCTCATTAATATGGTGTTGTTGGATCATTGAATAGAACTGTTTGCAGTCTCATTGTTTGAATGTACACTTTGTATGCTTTAATTTTGCAACTTGAACAATTATTTCTAAGAGGACAATATGTAATTTATTAACTAGTTATTTCCTACTGTTTATTGTTTTTATAGTCTGTATTATTTTTACCCTTTTTCTGTTTTGCTTTTTCTCTCTTTAAATAAAATTTACAATAAATAAAGCATAAGTTTAAAAGAGGTGATGATCTAAAATCTGAAAATAAGTGCAGTATTTTGGTAGCCTGC
Source organism: Dolichotis patagonum (assembly GCA_004027295.1). Taxonomy (NCBI): domain Eukaryota; kingdom Metazoa; phylum Chordata; class Mammalia; order Rodentia; family Caviidae; genus Dolichotis; species Dolichotis patagonum. The sequence goes on from PVJX010042004.1 coordinate 2,486, forward strand.
CCTTATAAATAGTACAAAAATATAAAAAATATTAAAATAATAGACATTGATGGTTTTATGCACATTTATTTTTAAAATTATGATGTAAAGGCAATCAGCTTTGTTTTTAATCAAAAATTAATAAATCAATGTTTAATGACAATTTTATTGTACTATTTCTATATGATGTGGACCAAAACTAAACAAATAATCTGTATTTTAAGTATTTCTGACATCCTTATATAGTTTTGTACATATGCTTATACGAATATATGATAAAAAATAGAAGTGTATGTTAAAGAAATAGAAATAAAAAGTATTAGTTATATTAATAACATTTAAAATTTACTGACTTAATATTAGGCTTACACAAAATAGCACAATGCATGTTTTCTGAATGGAGAAATAGTTTTTAGTAAAATAAGTATATTTCAAAATATAACTTTTGCCTCAACAATTTAATGAATATGTAAGAAATGTCGAATATTCACTTCAAAGTATTAATCATGCTATTCTCTATTTAGTTGACATCTATATGCATTATGTTCTACACTACACCAAAAACTTCTCTTTCATTTAAAAAAATTGGTTTTTATTTAGTATTACATTCATATAAATGATTCATCAAATGTTACATATATTTCATAAATTTGGGAACAAATATTTCTAAAATTTACATGTTGCAAATAATAAATTTCAAACATTTATATTTAACATTGCATTATATGTAGTATACTTGTTAACTTTAAATTTTATGTTACATGTAAAGTAAACTGTGTTTTTACAACATTGACATGCTTTGCAATTATAATTCTTAACATGGTTTTATGAATCAATTTTCAAAATAATAAAATTTAATTTTATATTAAATATGACTTAAAATTGAATGGACATTTATATTAATTTATATCTATCTGTATGGATACATTTAGCTTAATTTGTACATAAAATTTGAAAACATCACTTATCCAGCAATGAAAAATATAAACAGAGTATGGAATTTAGTTTCTATTGTTCTCATTACTCTGATAATTCATATTCCTTTCAAATACAAATGAAACAAATTTATTGAACTGTCAAGCTTCAATGGAATTATATGTGGCTAGACAAATTTAATTAGTATGTGAAGGAGTTTTACATTTGAAACTGTTGGATTTCTGATGTAAAAAATTTGCATTCTTTCTTCCATAGAAATAAAATTTATAATATTATCTTTTTTGTTGATCAAATTTAGAGATATAATAGAAAAATTATGTTTTCAATGCAATAAAAGACTTTAAGTATAGCTATTAAGAGTAAAATGGTTGGATTTACATAATTTTGAAATTGTAGACTAAACATATAAGATATGGGATGGCATGAAATTATTTAACAATTTTTATTTCTCTTCTATCACAAAATTTAAAACATTGTTAAACTGCAGGTGTTTTAAATTAGTGGAATCTCTTTTAATATTTTCACCATGTTTCTACAGCATAGAAAGAGTATTGCAATATTACATATTTTTAACAGACTATAAGAAAAGTAATTTTATATTAAATAACTATACTCATACTCAAGTACGCACATGACCAGATGAAGAGAAATTTTCTTATGAAGTATACTAGAAGAGAATTTAAACTAAAATCCTAGTGGACATGATCACTGAACAGTGTGAAAATATTCACTCTATTCATTAGAATTCTTGAATGTTTTTTTTTCTGTTTTCTTGACTTTTGTTTTCTGAGTATGTCTTGATTCTTTAGTACATTATAAACAGTAGAAAATGTTTAAAAACAGTGTAAAAGATTTTTTCTGATTCAATGAGTTCCTAGAAAACATAGCTTAGAAAAATAAAGCAATGTAAACAAAAGATACTTGGAGAAATTAGAAGTCTTTTAAATTGTTAAAAATTACATTCATAAAATTATTATATGTTTTTATAACTCTTAATTAAATTGATTTTAAAATTAATGTAGTTGTAATTGTTAGCTATTCTTTGCAACATTTGGGAAATAAACCTAGGGGCTTCACATTGACCTACATAGTTTACTCTTTGTTTTTTTCTTTTTTGGTACCAGGGATCAAATGCACGATCTCTTACTTCATATATATATATATATATATATATATATATATATATATATATATATATTTTTTTTTTTTTTTTGAGATGGGATCTGTTTAAGTAGCTAAATTGCCAAGTTTGGTCCTTAAGTTTCAAGAATCCTGTTTCAGAGTGTTGGGATTATAGAGATGTGCCACCACCCCAGCCTAGCCACATAAAAACACTTCATAAAATCATTTAAATATTTTTCAAAATACATTTACAAGGTGTAAGGAAAGCAAATAACTTGCTAGTAGAAAATCCATAAATATAATTTATCACATCAGTAAATCTCTTGAAGAATTCCAAATTTTTCCTTCACAGGTGTCAAATATTAATTGAGTTTAAATTCTACTTATGTCTTAAAATCAAGATAATAAAATTAACTTTATCTTCCTGCTACACATTCTTTTGAAAGCATTTCTTTAATGACAGAGAAAAAAATTTTTCAGTGTAATTAGTCCACCACTACACATTTTGTTATTGGAAATACTAGCCTAAATCTTGGCAAAAATAAAAAGTATTTGAGATACAATTTGAAAGTAATGGAATGGAATAAATTAAATATTTTACTTTTGCACATTATAATTATGAGTGTGTGTAGTTACTAAAAGAAGAGAGCTATAAATTGCTCCTACAAATAAGAGTGCTTAGTAGCAAGACATAAAGGAGAAATAATTGAGCATACGTTCAATTGACATTCTACAGACTCTAACCAAAAGTTATGGAAAGGGAATTTATTTTTGTAGAATAAATACAACTATTGAATAGTAAAATAAATGATACATTATTTGAATTATAATCTTCCAAGCCTAAATTTAAAATATGATCTAAGAATCAGTATTAAGTGGAAATAAAACTAAAGATTATTTGTGATGGGAAAAACAATTATGGTTCAGTTTACTACAATCTAAACTCTCATCAATATTATCATCAATGAATATAAAAAGAGTAAACATTATATATTACATAATACAATGTGCTTAAAAATGTACAGTACAACCTAAAAATAATTTTATACACTTTAAATTAAATATAAAATCTACTTAAATATTATATTTCATTATCAAACTACAGTCAATATAAGGCATAGAGGATTTATAGGGCATCAAGAAAAATGAATTTACCATCCTCAGAATGTGAGATTGTACAGAATATCATTATTTTAATCAATTAATGGCATGAAAATCTGATATTAAAATGAGGAGGAAAGGATATTATAAACAAAACTTAAATATATGCTATCCTATCCAAACAAAAAGATCATGATTCTGATTTTTTTTAAAAATCTACTAGAAAAATAAGGAAAATATGTACATGAACAGAGATAGTATTTGAATGTAAATATTAATATTAATACCAGATATAATATTAAGGAACACTTTATAAATTAGGTTGTAAGAACGTATGAAGAACTTATTAAAAAGACACAATTTGATATTCCACACTGATGTAGTTAATGAATTAAATAACAATATGCTGGGATTGGGTGTGGTGTTTTATAGCTGTAATTGCAGAACTTGGGAGACTGAGGCAGGAGAATTGTCACCAGCCTGAGTCTCCTCAGCAACAGTAAATTCAGGGGTAACTGAAATACATAGTGAGAACATCTCAAAACAGGTAACATTATATTGGGGATTTGCTTTATAATATTTAGCACAAAGTGTGTGGGTGGAGTGAATTTAGTATGAAGAGATTGACAGTTTTTATAATAATACATTTTTAGTATTTTCTGTTAGTGTATATCACAGCAGCTACATTCTGTGTATCAGAATTTTTTGTTTCCATTTAAATTAAACCATACACAAGTTTTCTTTCATAAGTAACAATGCAGTATTTAAACTCATTTGGAAAACCTTTATACAAAGTTATAAAGCACATCAATCTACATACTTGAGAATTACAGATATTTTTATTTATTATTTTCAGTGATTTCTTGGGAGAACTGAGTTCTATTTCATAATGGAAAAACTAACATTAACGTTTGTTACATTTTATCATTTGTATCTTGTATCTTATTGAAAGTTCTCTATTTATTAATCTGTAAGGACTCCTTGAGTTAACTTTGTTTCTTAGCAATACAGGCAAATTACTCGTTCCCAAACAATCTGTACTTTCCCATTTGCTTTAATTGTCTATGTTAGTTCTATCTTTTGGAATTTATTGTTAACATCTGAGCTTTGAATAAAGGATTATCTGAACTTTGCATAGCGCATGTGTAATTGTGAAGGTTTATCTTGTATTATGCTACTTAAAATTTGTAACAATCTTCATTTTATCTCTTTGAAATTTTTTTTAATTTACATTTTATGTTCTAAGTCTGTGAAATATCTAAAGTTTAGAGGAAGGTAAAAACTTTTTTTCATAATAATATGGCTGCAATGAAAAGCACATATGAGATAAATATCAGAACAAAGAATATAGTAAAAGAGCTGCTATTATAAGAACTTAGATTTCAATCAAGGTACATTTCTGCCACACAAATTAATACTAATTATTATCAAATGCAGTCATGTACAAAATTTACTGCTTATTTAATATAGAACACTTCATGAATCACCTGTCCACAACACAATTCTTCCTTTCTTGTGAGCTAGCATGACCTGCTTAACTTCAGGAATTTCACTCAATCAATATGACTAAATCTTGGAGGTCGCTAACTACATCCAGTGCTACATAATGGACCAGGCTTTTCTTCTGCTTTTCATTAACTCTGGTTCTCTCTACTGAGAAAGTTTCCTTATCCAAAATGCCCAAGGCCATTTAGCCTTTGCTTACTGGACAGCATCCTCTCTAGATAGTTTCATCATTAGTATCTACTTTTTCTTTCTGAATTCCAGTGGCCTAGACAAAATTCTGGAGCTAAAAATTATAGACAAGTTCAACCTAGGTTTGGTATATTTTGGCAGAATAGCTTCTGAAATGATATCCAATATATGGTGTAACTGTTTTGTGAGAAAATAATTTCTTCACTATAAAAGAATTTTAAGTGATAATATATAGTTCCAGACATTTGACTGAGCATCTCACACATGCTGCCTATCCTCACAAAAAGCATATGACAAATTACACCACTAATGATCATATTTCATAGATTTTCTGATTGAGACTTGCAAAGGTTTATTAAAGGACAAAGGTCAAATAGAATAATGGTGGACAAATGTTCATTCCCAGGTTTATTAATTTCTTTCTTCTAATTACTATTAGTATATGTTAGCAGTACATAATGAGTACATTCATTATAGCAAATGAGTAAATAACACATTTCAATTATTTTTGCCTTTTTTCTACCCTCTTTTATTTGACCAACATCAGGTACTTTTATAATATTTTCTATAGTTGATTAGCATATGTATAGATTTAAAGAAAGACTAATAGGTCAAAAACCATAAAACACATAGGACAACTGTATTAACTCAAGGTACATTTTCAAATATACCATCTGCACTGGATAATTAGTTGCAAATTCATAACTGTATTTTCTAAAATAATGTATTTAAATAATTTTCAAAAATTTCATGGTTCACATAATGCATTTAATCTAAATTTTTCTTTAAAACTTCTCAGAAAAACTGGGTTTGCATCAAGTAATTTGGGCACCAAAGGAAAATTTATTGAGTAAACATGTTTTGAAGTCTATAAAATTATATGTTATGCTTGTTACTAAAAATTATATCTAAACTTGATGAGTTATTTCCAGCCTTCTTGCCTTTAATGTGAGGAACAAAATAAAATACAACATAGAGATTGCCATTTATTCTTTCTCATTGTTAAATGTTGGCCAATGAGTTTGAGTATCTACGAGTCTATCCAAACTTTACCATGAATAATAAAGAAATAATACATTATTCATCTCCCTAATACATTGATACATATTCTGAAGTATCTTTATAATCAGAATTCCACCCACGTAAAACTGGAACATGTCACAGACAGCTTTATTATATGTGACAGTCTTCAAAATAGGAGATATAACAATAATAGCATGTGAGGAAGCAGGGAACCATAGTGATATCATTTAGTGAATACATTTACAGATTTAAGTTGGCTTTTCCTTAGAAGAAAAAAATTATCATTGCTCAAAATATTTATCAAAATTATATTACACCTCAAGAATTACATATTTGCCTTTATACTAACTTTGAAAAGTGTTTAGGATTTTTAAAATACACTTTATTAGAGTTAATATGTTTTGTGATTAAAGTCTTAATATAATCAGCCTTTTAATATTTTGAATGCTTATAGACACTTTTTTGACTTACATATCTTATAAGGATTACCATAATGCAGTAAGGAAATCTGGAAGCACATAAAACTTGGATTTTGATATTTTGATACATTTTCCTCTTTAGAAAGCAGAAGATAAAATGTAAATTGAAACAGGTCCATAAAACAGTGCATAAAACAGTTATAGCAAGGGCAAAGAAAAAGTCAGAATTGGAGCGTATCAATGGGATAATATTCTAATGTGATCAAGAAAGCAAGGAATCAAAATTAAGAATTCAGTTATACTAAAAGAAAAAAGACAGATTTTCTTCCTGGTGTCTGAAAGTATAAAAATGAGGTACATATGGTAGGAATACTGAACGTTTTATCAAGAAAAAGATCTGATAGTACAGAGAATGGTAGAAGCAGAGTAAATTTAGAGTATTTTCCGTAAATAATGTAAAAACATCCTCAACAGCAGTAAATCATTAAATAAGAGCAATCCAATGGAAGATTACTGATTTCCAACTGAATAACTTTAGTTTAGCACTAAAGAATTCTGTAAGGATTTGAGTTTTGCTCTCAGGGACCAGTAGTGATCAGATACCTTACAATACAAAATTGATTCATGTAATGAGAACTTTCTAAAACTAACAATGATATTCAGTTGCATTAGACTATATCTAGCAGTTCCTTTTCTAATAGAGGTTTCATATTCTTTGCATTTCATAGGTTTATTTTCACTCTAAAATGATCACAGATTAACATTTGGGAATGGAATAAACAAAGACTTTGAGAGATTCTCATTACATGAATCAATTTTGTATTGTAAGGTATCTGACTTTCCATGACAGTGGTGGCAGCATCTGTTTAACCCTCTGTCTTTTATGTACAAATATATTGAAAACAATGCAGTATTGTTAACTGTAGTCATTCTACTGTGCAAAAGATCATCAGAATTTATTGGCCCTGTCTTTGCTGTGCCTGTCTACCTTGACCTTAACCTATGAGAACCATATCTTATTGTCAATTTTTTTTTTATTGGTGCCGGAGATCGAACTCATGACTGCGCGCTTGCAAGTCAAAAGGTAAGCCATCATGGTACAAGCAAGAGATGTATCTCCAATCAATCAATAAATGATTTATTTATATGAAGGTGATATATGAACGAAATCATGAAATATTTGCTTTCTTTGGTTTATTTCATGCGATATAACTTTCTCTAGGGTCAGTGCATGATCTTGCAAATAATGATTTTTCATTCTTTCTTCAAAAAATTTCTGTCTATTAGTCTATAGTGTCTGCAAAAACACTATTCATTTTCATTTCAGGAAATGAAAAATAACAGGATGCTTTTTCAACTTATGGCATTGCACTTGTGTTGGGAACCCTAGACGTTGTACATAGGAGAAAATCTACTACAGTGCTGGTGCTTAGAGAAAGAACTGAAAATGATTCTGTTCAATCTCAGCAGCCAAGTTTACCCAAACAGCATTTCACCGTACTAAAATATATCTGGAGGCTATTGACCATCATTTTGAGCACCTCTTGTAAATGCAGCAAAGGTAATTTGTATTAATGTCATGGTGTCTCAAAACTTAATATTAAAATATTTATAGAAATTTTTAATTTCCTGAAGGTGTGTAACATTTCTGGTCAGACTGTGTGTATTTTATATCTCAAAAATTATAAGGCGGGATTTTGAATATTTTTATCAAAAACAGAAAATAGAGATATAAAATAATAATGTACATACATGTGAAAATGTCACAGTGTACCCCATATGGATGTATATTTTTAGTACCAGTTAAAAGTAAATTTAAAATCTTGGAAAAATAATAAGAGAGATTTCTGGCTCAAATTGTTGTACATCTGTCTAAGGTAGTTATAAATCTTTTTTAAATTTACTGTGCCATGTCTAATTCCTACCAAATATATATGAAATTTGCACTTAGCCTCTATGCTCATCATCTTCACCAATATTTTTTTTTCATCAATGTTTGGAATTGTCAGCTTTCATCCATTTCCTAATAACTATGTATTGATAATGCATTGTGTTGAATTGCTTTATCTGAATACCACATACTCTTCATAATCTTTATGGACATATTCATTTCCACTATGTCATTGGTATAGTGTACCTCCAGTTTTTCACCATTGATGTTTATTACTGCTGTCTTACAATTTTATTTTGAGGTTTATTCTCAAATTGTGGAGATTAAGCCTTTGTTAAAAACCTATGTGAACACATGGCACATTTTCTTGCATATTACTTCATTCTTTTATCATTACATTTTTAGAGAAAATATTAAATGTTATTGAATTCTTATTTTTTTCTTTTACATATGCTATAAGTGTCATGTTTAAGAACCCATTGCTTAATTCGAGAGGCTGAATATATTTCCCTATGTTTGTCTAAAATTTATGCATTTTTATTTTTTACAATTATTGATCTAATCCATTGTTTATAAAAGATGAAATGAACAATTTGAAATGCATATTTCTTATGAGTCTAATTCGAGTGTAATATTCATACCATTTGAAAATTAATTACTCATATTTGTGAAATGTAACAATTATAAGTACTTTTCTTGATTTTGACATTTAGTTTTATAATGACATTTTAGATTAACCATGCCAGAGTTTACTGTGATATCTTTTTAATTAAATTTAAAAGCACGTAGATGGATTTCACATCTTTCTTTGATTTGCTAACCTGCATTTTGTAATTGTAATTGTTCCTGTTACACTATTCTTTAATTTTAATTTGCTATTTGAATATATACATTTTTATTGCTTTACCATGAGCCTACAACCAACATGTCTAATATCTCACAGGCTATTAATCATAATACATTTTATCATTTCCATTAAAACTTTGGGAATTTATAATAATATAGGTCCTTTTATTCTTCCTTTCTAATGTTACTGTCACTAAATATAACAAATCACATACATTCTAACTATTCAATCAACAATATAAAAGTATTTTAAAATGGATCTGTAATGAGAAAGAGGTACTATAGACATTCAAGACAGCACTCAAGTCTCTGACAAATGTTTCACCATCATATGATTACAAAAAATGGAGAAAGATGTCCTAAATTTACCAGACCAAGACATCTATTCTTAATCACCTATATAATTCATTTGAAAAGATGCTCAATATGTTCCCCAGTATAATTTTAAAAACTGTCTAGGGCTCAAACATTTCTAAAGTAAATTTCCATTTTGCACAGATACGGATTTAAATTTATAACTACTATGCCTGAAGGGCAGTTGTACTAAGCAGCTGGCTGCGTGCTGTGCCGCAGTGAACCGCTCCTCCTGTCTGACTTCTGTTGCTGGGCCATTTGCCCTGTTTGACTTCACCCTGCTGAGGTCTTGGAGGCCCTCATTTGTGTGAGCATTGCGAGCCAGATACAAGTTCAGTAGGTGTTTGTTAGCTTTGTTACAAGGTACCATGTGTGTCCCTCTTGCAGAGGGACCTGACCATAAATAGAACACCTGCTTTGTCAGGCAGAGGTGCAGGGAGAGAAAGGGAGGTGAGCATGGGCATTTGTGAGCTATGCTGTCAATAAATGATGGCATCCAAATTCATGGAAACTGTAGGCACAGTTAGGTTTTGTTAGAACCTGGAACAAATTTCAGGTGACAGTGAGATAGATACAGAAGGTACTCCAAGATTTAGATTTAGATTTAGATGCTTTGTTTACACATTTCCATTAAAAACCAAGTGAGTTCTGGCTACACACTCAGGAAAGGAGAGGCCCCTTGTCCTGCATTGTGAGTCCAGCTGGAGGAGTTGTTCACAGACTAAGGAGGGTGTGAGAACACCCAGGTCTGTGAATAGCAAGGTGAGGAAGGAGGAGGCAGTGTAGTCCTCCAGCAGTGTCCTCTGTGAGGTCCTCTCTGTGCAGACTTCAGTGTCTCCTTTCTAATTAAAATTATCCTGGGCATCTTGCTGGATTAGCAGGAAAAGACTCACAAACCTGAAGCTTTTTTTTTTCGATGACATGGAAAGGCTTCTTCTGAAATTTGGCATCCACATCCAATTGGCTGGTTCCAATATTCTTAGTTAGTGCTCTGTCCTCAGCCACTCCTGCTCCCAGGATGACCAAATTTGCTTTCTCTGTGGTGTGGCCATGGCAGCACCCAGCATCACAGTGGCAGGGATGTGGGGTGGCCGAGGTCTTTGACCATCTTCTTATCCCACAGTTTGGGCCTTGGGCTTTGTGCAGTGCACACTGAAAGGCTACCTGGCTGCCTAGGCTGCCCCCCTTCCTCGCAGGACCATTCTGCAATAGATGTGAGTCAAGATTACTACCCCAGCTTTGATGAACATTTGGTACAGATGGGCAATTTTATTTCTCCACAGAGATATCCTCCTGAAAAAAAGCTCTCCACATTCAACCCTGATCCTTATACATTTGCAGTAACCCAAAAATACTCCATGAAGATGCAAGACACTGCCATGTAGGAGTCCATGCCACAGAGTTTCTATGACACTGATGAGATTTTCTCTCAGCCTTGGATCCAGTCCAGCAAAGCCTGATATCAGCCACCTCTGTGACCATGTGAAGATTTTCTTTCATCTGGGCCTTAAAGAATTCAACAAACTCCTTCTTTTTTATGGTGCCTTCCTAATGGCAGACTCGCAAGGGATCCAGAATCATCAATCTATAGTCTTTTTCTTTATTCTAACTTTCCAGTTAAACCTTTTTCCTTTATTGGAAAAAGCATTATGCAGATGTAATTAAGTGTATTGAAGTGGGGCCCAAGGTGATTCCAATGTTTCTTATGAGTCGGAAGAGGAAGGAGTTCAGGCACAATGAGATGTAGAAGCTAAAGAAGAGTTTGAAGAATGTTGCTACTCACTTTGAAATTGAAGGAGCCATCAGAAGAGGAATGAGGTTGGCCTCCAAAAACTTGAAGAAGCCAAATGGCTCCAGAGGTAAGGCAGCCCTATCAGTGCAGTGGTTGTAGCTTCAGAAGGTCCATTTGAGATGAGCACTTCCAGAACTGTAAAAAACAAACAAACAAACAAACAGAAAACACCTGTATAATTTGAAGCCTTAAAGTTTGTGGGAATTTGTTAGATCATCAGGAGAAAACTAATTCAAATTGTAAGGAGCTACTAAAGCTGAAGATTGACCACATGTGTGGGGTGGAAGCAAAGCCAAGCCTTGAGAATGCAGAGCACTCTCAGCAGGCCACTTAAATAAACTGTTACAACCTGGAGAACATGAGGTACCCAGGCAAGCCAAGCAAACAAAGTGCTAGACAGAAGGGTTGAAACTGACATCAACTTCCCGAGTGCATAAATGAAAGTGATGTGGTCACTGGGCAGTTTCTTTTCTCCCATCAGGAGAGAGGGCTCCACCTGATCTAAGCTTTCTGTATTCTGATTTTTGTCTTCAATTCTTCACCGTCCACCCAGGAACTCTTCCTCCCAGAAATTTCAAGAGCTGTGCTGCATACAGCATTTTGGCATCTGATTAGAGTGCTGGGGTTATGAGGAAACTCATCGTGTAGCAGGTGAGAGTACACCTCACAGTGCATGCACAAACAAAACAGGCACATGAGAAGCACAGGGGAATACTGTTATTATCAGTATGGTTTCAACAGGT
>PVJX010042005.1:0-14382 GCA_004027295.1 Dolichotis patagonum
GAACATATAAGACCTGCTTATGAGCTTTAAATATTCTTTTTTTTTTTGTACCGGGGATCGAACTCATGATCTTTCCCTTGCCAGGCAGGCGCTTAAGCCACTGAGCTAAATCCCTGGCCCTAAATATTATTTTCAAATGACTAAGCATTTTTATTCATTTTTTGAACACCAAAATTCTTAGGGAAAGGTTTTTTAGTTTGTTTTTTTTTGTTTGCTTTTTTGAGACAGGATCTCACTGTGCAGTTCAGACTGACCTTGAACGCACTGTGGAGCCCACATTGGCCTTGAACACATGGTGATCCTCTTGCCTCAGCCTCCCAAGTGCTAGGATTATAGGCATGTGCCTCCATGCCTTCCTGGAAAAGTTGTTTGTTTGCTTGTTTTAAAATTTTTTTCCTGGGTACTCTAGAGCTATAGAATGGAGATGAGAGTAATTGCAAGTGAATAGTTCAATTAACAAAATAATGTCTCTTCCATATGCTTTTATAACACTTTGGGACAAAGCTAAATGAAAAAAGGCCGCTATATGTAACCAATGATAGAAACAAAATGATTTAAAGTAGTTACTTTGAATGTAACATTTTATCTCTATAGGATGTTCAACTAAGCCAAAGCACTGAACTATTTTCCTATCTTTTGGTTCCTCTCACTTAACACAGTATATCATTGTGTGTTTATTTTTATTTTCTATTTTATGTTGAATAATGCTTTTCTAATAAACAGATACCTTTTAAGTATTTAGAAATATGATTTCATTATGTCTGGTGGGCTAACAGTTTTCTTGATCGATTTATCTGAAATTTTGTAACAGGAACTGCAACCATTAATCCTGTTGTGTCATCTTCATTGGATTAAGAAATAAATAGCAGATTAGTAATGTGTACCTGGCTGGGTCATGGAGGTGTAGCCTTGAGTACTGTATACTTTCCCTTGCCCATCTCTCTCTGACATTGTTTCCCTGATCTGCTTCCCGGCCACCATGAACTAAGCAGCTTTGCTCAGCTATACCCTTCCATCCTAATGTTCCTGCGTTGGTGTCAGGTGATTATGGTCTAAAATCCCCTAAAGTGTGTGTTAAATGAAATCATTCCTCCTAGGAAATTGGTTCCCTGGGATCCATTTCAACATGCTCAGCAATCCAGACACACAGAGGCTGCTACAGGCCAGGCCCAAGGGGGCTTGTCAACTGCTTCCATCAACAGCAGACCTTGGTTTTATCATTCATTTGATACCAGTTTTACTGGTATGTAGGATGCAAAAGATGTGGTATCAGGAGGCTTCCATCCAGATACCAGAGGAATGTATGGCAGGCCGGGCAAGGAACTTCTGAGAGAACAATATATGAAGTTGTGGGAATAAAGGCAAAAGTGCAGTGGAGACCTCAGGAAACTGGAGATGCCAGGAATATGGAACATCAGTCAAGGAAAGGTACAAGGAAAGGTACAGAGTGCAGCCAGTCCAACAGAGGGGCCTTGCGAACTGCAACTGGCAAAGCCATAGAGGTAGGGTCACTCAGGCTCCTTGGAAATGACATTTTACTACCATGTGCCCAGTATGATGCACATGGAGGTATAGGACTTAATGTTTGCCCTGCTGGTTTTTGCTTTTGTTTGGTTGGGTTTTTTTTCTCTTTTTTGGAATGACAATAGTTACCCTGTGCCATGATACAGTGATACCTCAGTCGTAAAACAGCCCTCCCTCTATAATGTTCTTGCTTTGTAGCCAGGTGATTATAGACTGGATCCTCCAAAACCATGAGCTAAAGCAAACCTTTCTTCCTTTGAATTGTAGGTGTTGAGTATTGTGTTGCGCAGTGGGAAAGCTGACTAACACAGGAACTTATTTTGATAGAAGAGGGGAACAAATAGTAATCAGGAATACTTTTTATTCAGTAAGGAATGCTTTCGTATTAGATTATGATGCAAAGAGACTTTCTTGACTTTCACCTTTTAGAACCATAAAATTTTGAGGTTGTGAAAGATTTTAGAAGTGATTAGACATAATCACTTTCTGTTTTAATTTTTTTTTTTTTGCGGTACTGGGGATCGAACTCAGGACCTCGCACTTGCCAGGCAGGCACTTATGCTGCTGAGCTAAATCCCCAGTGACATAATCACTTTCTAATGCATGAATCCCTGACATTATTGTGTATTTTCAGTGGTAGATAGCTCTTTGTGTGTTTAAGCTACTCCCAGTTTTTCTTTGCAATAGTATTTGATGTTAATTTTATTTCGACACAAACTGCATTCCCCTATCATTTTTATGTATTGATCTTGGGACTACCATTTGAAGAAAATACAGGTGATAATGACCTTTCTTCCTCTGGTTGCTTGTGATTTGTGTGTTTACCATCCATTTTATCAAAAATCTGTTTTTGTATAGCATAAACATAGTTATTATCTTTCTGTCTCTGACATTTTTAGGTGTTTCAATTCTAAAAGTGTTTTCTTTTGTTAAAAGTCTCTTATAACATTATACTCAAAAATGAATTAAGATTCCAGATGTAAGTTAACAAATTCACAGTAAAAGGAGTTGTTTACTTTCTTTTTCCTGTATACCATTAATGTTTTTAAAAGTTTTATAACTGTTACACTTTATGATTTTATTGCTTTGGAATTCCTTCATTTGTTCCTTCTTCCTTCTCTCCATCCTCTCCTTCTTTTCTCTCTTTAGCTTCTTCTTCCTTCTTCCTTCAGTTTTTAGCTCTATTTTGAGGGTGAGGGGGTACTGGAGACTGAAAACAGGGCTTCTGCACTGAGCTATAGCCCTAATGCTTTCATTTTATTTACTTTTCTTTTCTTTTGAGACAAAGTCTCTCTAAATTGACCAGACTGGGCTTGAATTTATACTCTTTGTGCCTCAGCTTCCCAGAATGCTAGTATATAGGCATGTGCCAACATATCCAGCTTTTGGGTGTATGTTTTAAGTTATATTACATGAGATAATTTTAGGTATATGAAATGTCAAAACTATTTTAAGGCTTTTAGATTTTTTAAGTTTAGTAGAATTTTTTTTAAATATCAAATAGTTAATACTTAATAGTATCAAATAGTTAATCAAATAATAAATGCTGTTAATTTATGTAGCGCTATAAAATTATGATGCTTTAAACTCTTGAAATCAGTAATAGTAGATGGGTAGATGGCATTAGGATGGCTAATTGATAGTGGTAAACCGTGTAAGGAATTTATGGGTGTTTTATGTTACTGAAATTTTTTCCTATGATATTTTTCCACAAGAATGTGACAACCAAATGTAAAATTCTGCCACAAGAAACCCAGGAAATATTATCTGGCCTCCAGTCCCCAGCAGAGTATTTCATAGAGTACTCTTTGGAGTAGGTCAGTTTCCTGCACCTCGGTTTATTTCTTCTGGGAAATGGCAGCTAACTGTCAAATTTCTCAAGATTTTCTATGGAAAGCTCAGTATCAGGCAGCTTTGGAAAGAAGCAATAATATTTATTTTTAAAGGAGATTTCCCAAACTTTTAATGGCCATCACTTGAATAATAGTCTATTCTGTTCACTGCAGCTAAGGTTATCCTGTCAAAACATAAGTCAAATCTTAATCATTTCTCTGTTTAAAAGTTTCTGCCCATATCTTTCAGTAAAAGTATAGATCATATCCATTTCCTGTCCTTTTCTCTCCTTTGCCCACTTTTATCTGATTACCTTGGAATCTTTGCTGGTCTTTGTACATTTCAGATGTGCTCTAAGGATCTTTACATTTATTTTTCCTCCATTATAGAATATTTCTGTCTTATATATTGGCATGGCCTCCTCTCTCAGCTCTTGATAATACTGCTCTAACATGGCTTTCTCTTTGAGATGTTTCAAATTGCTAATGTTCTTTTCCATTATTGTAGCACAACCATTTTCCTTTACTTTTTATATAGTACTTATTACCTTCTACCAAATTATATAATCCACTCCTCATGCTAGGATGCAAACTCCATGTAGGGGTATGAGTGTAGCAATATTTGTTTGTTCTGTTCCTTGATGGGTATCTAGCCTCTAGAACAATGGCTCACATATATTATTTCATAAATATTTGTTGTTGAAAGAAGATGCTTTGAGTATATTTTGAAAAAAGTATATTGGATACATTGTCATAAACAGATTTATTGAGTTTTTCCTTACATTGCTTTAATATTGTTTGGAATTGATTTTCCTGTTATTCTATGTTTTATGAAACTGAATGTATGTGCCATTCCCTCCCTCTAAGCTAATATCATTTTGGGGGAAAGTTGGAATCGGATAGAGTTACAGTGTGCCGGCAATAACTACTGTCTTAAGATCCGGTTGCAGATTTCTCTTCCCTTATTTGTTGAGGGGGTTATGAAAGTGACAAGGAGAGGACAGCCCAGTCACCTTAAACTATTCTTTATCTTCTTACTATGGTAACTTGTTATTGTTCACATTTAAATCAGGGCTTACATTTTTATTTAATCCTGAGACACTTCTGATTTTGACCTCTGAGAGTCTCTTCGAGTTGTGATTTGAACCACAAATGTTTGAGTTCCTAACTCTCCATGTTTTATATTCCTTTGAGGAAAGTAGTTTAGTTAAATTGATCCTGACCATAGTCTTTAGTTTTCCAGTTCATATCTGTAAATTCTTGACTTTCTCAACGTTTACCAACCCAAATATCTTGAATCAACTATAGTAATTGATAAATTATCATAGTGATTAATACTTATTAGTCTTTTATTTTACCTCTACATAAACAGTACTTGTGTCATCTTTACTTTCTGTTTCAATGGGTGAGGAGTAGTTGTTCATTGAGGTTTTTGACAGATTAATTTATGTACTTTGTAAATTATAATTTCTAAGTTTTACATAGAAAAAATTCTGCTGATTGTGCTATATTGACTTCATGACATTATAAACACAAATTTTCCAGAAATAACATTAAAGGTAACTTTTGCTAGCTATTAGTTATATGTTCTAATTTAAAAATTACAATATATTTCTCAGTTAGTTTGTTAAACTTTTACTTTCTTATTTTCTTTAGGATATTAGTTGCAATGAGATTCAGGTCCTTCCCCAACAAATGGGAAAATTACATTCGCTCAGAGAACTTAACATAAGAAGAAATAATCTTCATATTTTGCCAGATGGTAAGATATTCAGTATTTCTACTCATGAATAAAAGAGTAACTATGTATCCTTTAAATTAATTATTTTTTATTTCTGAACAGAGTTAGGAGATCTTCCCTTGGTCAAACTGGATTTTTCTTGTAATAAAGTGACAGAAATTCCAGTTTGTTATAGGAAACTGCATCATCTACAAGTAATAATTTTGGATAACAATCCATTGCAAGTACCACCAGCACAGGTATGTAACAAAAAAATACTTGTTTCTTCTCATTTTCATTCATAATTTTATGTTTGTTGTGTTTTATGTTTGTTAAATTTAAAGGCGCCAAAATAAGTAAATTTGATTATTTAGATAGTGTAAACTAAAGGAGTTTTTTTAAGCAGGGACTTTTTGACTTGGGTGTGAGTTTTAGTGTACGTTATAGAATGGTGTTTGGACAACCTAGATATTGGCTTTCTGCTTGTGAACTATTAATTCTGATTGTCAATGTTTTCTTAAAAAATAGACTCTACTATTCAGATATGAATCTACTTGGGACTTGTGGGATTGATTGCAACACATTCTTGCCACTGAGAGATGGAATTATAACAGAAGAACAAGACACGAATGGAAAATAGTAAATCTGACTTACAGTTTAATGGAATTAAATCTATGTGGGAGCACCAAAAATGATAATTAAGGAATAAACTGAGATATAAGCCCAGAATGACAAACAATAGAAGACAGTGGGAAAAAGATGTCAACAGACTTTTAGAAAATGTAAAATAGATGGAATAGTGCTGACTGTTGCCTCTATTTTCATGGCACAAGAGCATCTGGCTAAGAGATACTTGCAGGTGAAGCAGCAGGTCACACTACTTCAAATCTATATGCCCAGGGCTCAGAAATTGCATATATCCGGAAGTTGTCTTTTCCTTCCACCAAAGATACATTCCACTCATTCCCAAGGGGATATCTTTTGTGATTCAAATAAAGGCTTATTGGGGTCCTGGGAGTAGATGTTATAGCAGAGTGGGGAAGGCTTCAACTTGGGTCTGCAATGAGAGAAAGCAACAAGAAGTAAGTTGACTTAATGTGTCAAACCTAGGAATGGCTCAGGTATTAGAGGTAACATGTAACTCTGAACATAGGACTGAAGGACTGATTATGCAAGACAGTGCTGTGCAGCAGAGTTTTCTGAATGGTAGAAATATTCTGTAATCTGTGCTAGCTGAATGTTGCTGTTTGCGACATGTGGCATATTTTGGGATAAGTTGTGTCCTGGGGATCTAAGTTAGTACCTTGTACTCTATTTTGAGCTGTATCTTCAGCACCCCATACACACATGTGGCTATTGAATGATTGTAATATGAGTATTACAACTAGGCAACCATTTTTTAAACTTACTTTATTTTGTCTTATTTTAATTTACATTTAAATAGTTACATGTGGCCCGTGTCTACCATACTGGACACTACAGATCTAAAATATACAGTCCCAGACTCTTACCCTTAGCACCATGGCCATATAACTACTCCTCACTTGCCTCAGCAGAAGCCTAGAATTTACTCTAAGGCATAGGTGGATCCTTAAAGTTTGCTTTTAGCTCAGTAACCATATGACTCAGCTCAGAAGAACCTTGGAGTTTACTCTAAGGAGAAGTATTGCCCATTAGTACTTTCTGTGGTGATGGAAATGTTCAACTTCTACACTGTTGAATGTGGTAGCTACAGTAACTATTGAGTACTTGAAATTCTATATGGTGACAGATAATTTGAATTTTTCGTTTTATTCAGATTTAATTTAAATAGCGACATGTAACCAGTGTTTACTATACTGGAGAGCATAACTATAAAAGACATTGAACTAGAGTTAGGGGCTCCACGTGTTACTGAAACCCCAAATCGTATTCATGCGCCTGATATATAATAAACATCAAGCACTGAATATCAGTGCTTGGAGCAAAGGAGGTTCCAACCTAGAAGATGAAGGACAAAGCTGTAGATCCACCTTCCTTCAGCAAGCATGATCATAGCATCCTTCAGCAAGCATGGGATGTTACAAGGGAGAAGATTGCAAAATGGGAATTTGAGGAGAAACTTGTATTTTCACAGGTTCTTGATACAGTCAACTTTTTAGGTTTCTTGATGTTAATGGACATCTGGATACACCATTGAGAAAGCTACAGTTCTATAAATTAAAATTATAAATTCTCTTACGATGCAATTAGTTCATTCTTCTATAACAGAGATAACAAGAGTTAGCAACTAATCATTGCAAGAATGGGAACAGGGAGTCTGTTCAAGTTGTACATAGAAAAGTGTGCTCCATTTTTTTAAAAAAACTTGAACTGGAGAGGGAGAATGGTTCAAGATACTTACAAGGGAAGAAATGCATTAACTGTGTTATGGGGCTTGGTTGTATAGATACAGCTGTGGACTGGACACTCCATACTGAGAATAATGAATGATTGTAAACTAAATGTTGGAACTTTCTAGTAGACTTTTCTACCTTGGGTCTCAGAGTGCCTGCAGCCTCTTACATATACCTTCAGCCTCTTACATATACCTCAGATAGGAATGGAGGATTTCTTCTTTGGTAAGTAGAGTGAATCAGGAGAAAAGACTTATCTGTAAAGTGATCTTTCAGAGTCACCTGATGAAGTTGCCAGGCCCTGTTGGATCACCAGTTATAAATGAAAGCTCACCGTCAATACATAGAGTATCAGCTCTATGTACTTAGAGCTTCCAATTGAATTTTTACTGTCTCTTTCTTGAAAATAAGCAGACAACCAAGGATCAATAGAAATTTTAGGAATAATCTCTAAAGTGAAAGACAGGGACCAAAACCCTGAAAGGCTTCCAAAAGAGGGCACACAAATTTCTTTTGCTTATAGATACTCAGAAATATTTGTAGCCCATATGTCCTATAAGGGGTTACTATCTAAAATATATCAATAACTCATACAACTCAGTACATAAAATAACCCAATTTAATAATGATCAAGAGAGTTGAATAGATGCTTTATAAAAAGATGCTTGACATCACTAAGCATCATGCAAATGTAAGTCAAAACCACAGTCAAATACCACATCATACCTATTAGGATGATTGTTATAAAAAGTAAAAGGTAACAAGTGTTGTTCAGGATATGTGATAAAAGTTCCCTTGTACAGTGTTGGTAGGAATATAAAATGAGGTGATCATTATGGAAAAAAGTATGAAGGTAACTCAAAAAGTTAAAAATAGAACTACTATATGATCTTGCAATCCACTTCTGAATATATATCTGTGAGAAAGAGAAAATACAGTGTTTTTTATTCTACTTCTCAATACAGAATACATAACCTCTGATCACTAAAATGTGTAAGGATTTCTCACCACCTTCATGACCACCAAACAGTTTTACAGCATATAGGTTATCTTATAATTCATTTCAATACTGATACTTCTACCTGGAGATAGCATCAGATCTCACAGGTTAAGGACTCACTCCCACAGAAGTGCCTACCTTTTATATTTCTGACCCACTGGCTACTTCTTTGGACTCAATTAATTTGCTAGAGTGACTCACAGAATGCAAAGAAGCACTACATACAATTACTGATTGTAGGTAGTTCAAGGGTATGTCAAGGATACAAATGAATAGTGTAAGAGATACATAGGAAAAGATAAGTGAAGAAGGAATGTGAAGTTTCCATGACCTCTGTGGTTAGGTGAGACTCCACACACATCCACATGTTCTGGAAGCTTTCTGGACCCCATCTTTTTGGGTTGTTAGGGTAGCTTAATTGTGTAGTCAGGATTGGATTCATCATTGGCCATTGGTTTCAACTCAAACTCCAGTCTCTTCTCTTTTCCCCTCCCAGGTGATAGGGGTTGAGGGTGGTGGGATTGAATGTTCCAACTTTCTAATCTTTTGGTTGCTTTCCCTAACTACAAGTCCTACATCCTGAAGCTCTCCTGGTTTCCTTAGCCACCTGCCATCTCATTACTATAGAAAAGGACACTTAAATCACTTAAGAGATTCCATAAAAGGTTTGGGAGCTATGTACCAGGAAATATAGATATGATAAAACATCTTATAAGTCACAATATTGAAAAGAAATGAAATCTCTGTATCAAATATTTAGCTGCAGTTGCACCATTATTCACAGTGTTTAGTGACACAACATAAGTGTCTGCCAACAAAGGAATGGATAAAACAGATGTGACATATGCATGTGTGTGGCGTGTGTGTGTGTGTAATGGGATTTTCTGACCTAAAGACGGAAATGCTGACATTTGCAACAATATGGATGTGTCTTGAGGGCATTATGCTAGGTGAAATACACTAGATACAGAAAGACAAATACTATATGATCTCACTTTTATATGGACTCTTTTTTAAAAAGTTGAACTTACACTGACAGGGTAAAATGGTTACCAGAACCTGAGAGGTAGGGGAAAGGGGAGATAATGGCTAAATAGTGCCATTCCTTAGTATTTACAAGATATATTATAGACCTAATGTACAGCATGGCAATTATAGTTAATCACTATTATGTACTTGAAATACGCTAAGAAAGTAACTCTGAAGTATTCTCACATTGCTCAAAAAAGGTAAGTATATGATGTGATGTGATGTGATGTGATGTGATGTGATGTGATGTGATGGATATATTAATTGGCTTGGTTGTGGCAACCATTTCACAATGTTTACATATAGCGTTACATTATATTGTATACTCTAGATTTATATAGTTTTTAGCTATACTCATACTTCAGTAAAGCCAGGAGGAAAGACTAAAGAGGCGAAAATTGGAGTACATTCATAGGACTGTTATGAGAATGACTTCTTAGCAGCAGCCCTGGAAACCAGCAGGTGCTAGAATGGTGCATTCACAGACTAAGGGCATAATTCCAGCTTTTTACACTCAAGCATTAGTCAAATGTCAGGAAGAAAAGTGTTTCAAACATGCAGACTCTGAGAAATTTTAACTCCCATGTACGCTTTTCTAGAAAGCTAGCAGAATGTCATACCAAATGGGAACTAAACTAAAAGAGGAATTTTTCCCATCCGAGATTGACAGATATGCACAGGCTCAGAGAGCAGCCAGTCAGTTTGGAGTGGTAGAGTCCCCCCTACTAATAGGGTAAAGTTATAGATGATTTGGTGTGTTTGAGCACATGTTTTACAGTTTTTTTAAGAGAGTCAAGAACATCAATTAATGATAGGTATATAGAAAATTGTGCAAAAAAATTTGGGCTCTTTATGAGAAACAAAAATTAAGTTGAAAATAAATGTAATCCCACTACCCTATAGGGGTTCTGTGTAGTTATTTTCTGATTATGATAATGCAAATATTGAATTTTGTTTTAATGAAAAATTGTGGCATCATTATAAACATAGCCAAGATTTTTGTTTTGGCTTTTTTTGTTTTGATTTTTGTTTTGTTTTGATTTTTTTTTTTGCTTGCAGTGCTGGTAATGAAACCCAGGGCTTTATACATGCTAGGCAAGTACTCTGCCACTGAATTGCATCGCCAGGCCCGATATAAAGATTTATGTAGGACTTATCATGTTCCAAACACTGATGAAAATATATATATTAACTAATTTTTTATAGCAATGATATAAAAGAAGTACTGTTGTCATCTTTATTTTATATGTGAGGAAACAGAAATATACAAGTTAAATGATGTGTTTCAGATCACATGGCTAACATGGAGTAGTGTCAGGATACAAACAAATGCTTTATGACTCCAGAGTTTAACTACTAGTCTATGCTTTTAAACAGAAGGAAAATATGATTATGTGAGTCAATGGGAGTTGAAAAAGGGGTATGGTAGTAATGGTGTTGGTGATAGTGGCGGTAGTGGCAATGTAAACTATTCAAGCCCGCATCTTCTTTAATGAGACTTAAATAACAAAATTTATATTTAAGAAGTTAAAAAAGTAATAGAAACATGTTAATTGTAAATATAGGCTAAATAGCACAAAACCAACTAAATTTTAAAGTCAGGATTGGGTCTTAGAGATTGAAAACAGAATGGAGGTTTTTTTTTATTTTTTTTTCCTGTACCTTTGTAGTTCTATTTCCTTTTTAAAACTCTGGGTATGAATTACCAAAATAAACATAATACCTTGCCTAGTGTCATAACAATATGCTAGTAATCCCAGCACTGAAGCTGAGGAAGGAGGACTGCAAGTTTGAGAACAGCCTGAACATAGTAAGTTCAAGGCCAGCCTGAACTGGAGACCTTATCTCAAAAAACTGTAAATGAAACAAATGTTTTTTGTTCAAATTTACAAAAGAAGTAATTCACTAGCATTTAATTTAATGGTGAAAGGTAAATGTTTTTCTAGTTTGGGCAGGTAGTAGGACATTATTTAGTACATTTTAATTAGCAATTAATGTATTTCTATTCTAATAGTTCAAACATTTTAAATTTCATTTTAAATTAAAAATTTTAGTGGTCAAATCAGAATTATTATCCAGTAGAATTACCTAAAAATATTCTTCCTTTTTACTGGAAATTATAATTGCTTTTAATGTAGTTGTCTTATCATTATCCTTGTTATTTTTACATACAAGTGAAATTTTTTGTTTTTATAGAACCAAACATTTTTATTTAATATTTTGATAAGTACTTATTTGATATCATTCAGTGATTGTAATTAATCTTTTTTTAAATTTTTTTATTTTATTTTAAAAGGGAGTAAAATTAAACACAACAAAACAGAACAGAATGGGACATAAGAAAGCATAAATTTCAAAGCTAGACAACCAGAGATCTTCACTATCTGACATATTGTCTCTTGTTTTCTTCCAAATGGTTGTCCTCATCTTCACATATGGAGAGCTCATCGTAAATGACATAGCCAATCTTTTCACAAGATGTCTAGTTCACTGGCTCCCACTTGCTAGGCAGGGGGAGGGGAGACACAGAATGGGGGACAGGACGACATGAGATGTCTGATTCTCAGCCCAGATGCAGGCAGGATCACAGTCACCCCCCAGAGACAGGAAGAGTTCCTTGTTCTCTTGGCACCCCGAGTCAACTGCACTGTGCAGGTCCCGATGCGCCAGGGTCTCTCTCCTTCAGGCTGCCGAAAGTTTGCCACACCCACAGCCACCCCCTGAGTGCAGGGAGTTCCTTGTTCTCCTGGCACCTGGAGTCAACCGCACGGTGCAGGTCCCGATGCGCCAGGGTCTGTCCCCTGCAGGCCCCCTAAAGTCCGCCATACTTACCTGCTATTTCTTTCTGATGAATTGACTATTCCATTTCTAAAGTTCTGAAATGGCCAACAGACCACAGAAAGAATTCTCTTTAGGCTCCTGTTTGAAACCAGCAGCTAGAGAGAGTCCAAAGATGGTGGACCGGTAGGTAGCAGGAAAGGGACCCTCTCTGAGAGAGACAGCTCAAATGCCAAAATAAAACACCCTGGAGAGACTCAAACAGAGAGAGATAGGCTCTCACAACCCACAAAGAAATTAAAGTGCAAAAACCCGCTCGAATATGAGATCCTGGGCTACCATAAGAGATGCTAAGATCAGAGAGCACAGCGCCCTCTTTGAGCCGCCTAAATCCCTGCCGGAGACCTGAGAAAGCGATCCGCGTTGAAGCGACTAGCTTTAGCTGCTGGAGCGTGGAGCTGAACAGCCCTGCATGCAGCTCACCCAGACCAGTCCTAAACGTGACCCACCAAGAGGCACCTTGAATTTGCACCGCAGCCACGCTGAAGTTGGAGGTTGGGGAGCCCAGCAGTTTTTGGGAACCGGCATCAACACGCAGTGAGTAATGGGAATAAGACCCTCCCACGGGAAAAGGAAAACCAACTGGACAATATGTTGAATTTGGGCAGGAGAGCCCTAACTCCATAAGGAAGTGGCTTCAGTTGGTTGCTCCCCTTGTCGAGTGGATTGGTGGAATCTGCTTGGACTAGGCCGAGCCCCTGGCTGGGACCCAGTGAGTTGCTACAAATTAATACCGAGATCGGCACACACTGACGCAGTGAAGGCCTGCAAAGGTTGACTGGCCCATAGGGGAGGAGCCAGCATACACTGCCTTGTGCGTGAACTTTAATCTCTGATAACCTACTGAAGAGGGCAAAAGCTCCTAGCCTGCGCCCTCTAGAGGAGCCTTAACCAACAAGAAAAAGGTCTGGGAATTACACTGTACACTTGTATGGAAGGAACCAAAAATATGATGAAAGGGAGAAATAAGAAAAAAAACCCCAGCCCCCAACCCTGAGAACATTGATCCAGGAGATGTAAATACAAAAGAGATTAAGGGCAGCAAAAATGCAACATCAAACACAGTGTTAGCGGACATAAAGAGATATCTTCAGGACCTCGTAAGCGGGACCAAAACTGAAATATTAATTCAAATTAAACAAGAGATAAGTAGATTAATAAAAGAAAGGCTGGGCACCTCTCAAGAAGACACAGAAGAATGGAGGAACACAAAAGAGAAAAATTTAATGAAGAATACAGAAAAAACCTAGAATTCATGAAGCAGATTCAAAGAGATTATCAGGAACCTAAAGACTCCATAGAAACCTGGCAAAACTGCTTGAAAGAAACGAAAGATAGACTATCAAAAATTGAACACAGGCTTGCAATGTGTGATCATGAAAGGGAAGATCTCTTTAAAAATAAGAAGGGAGCAGGCAGTAAAAATACAAAGACTGGAAAACGACAAGAGGATCTATAACTTAAGAATAAAGCATGTGAATGAAGAAGCAGGAATCAAATCAGAGGAATTACAATGGCTATTCACAGAAATTATTAAGGAAAATTTCCCAAGCATAGAAAAAAGAAATGATATGCAGAGGTATGAAGCATACAGAACTGCAGCCACCTACAACCCAAACAGAGCTACACCCAGACACATAATAAGATCCCAGAAATTCAATATAAGAACAGAATATTAAAAGCCATCAGAGAAAACAAACAGATCACCTATAAAGGAAAACCCATCAAAACCACAGCAGAGTTCTTGACACAGACCATCAGGTCAAGAAGAGCTCGGAGTGAAGTAATTCAAGTGCTGAAGGAGAATAATCTGCAGCCCTGATTGATGTATCCTGCAAAACTCTCTAGAAATTAATGGAGAAAAAAGATGCTTCCATGACAAAGAGGAACTAGGAGAATTTGTGACCACCAGTCCAACCCTACAAAAAGTACTGAAGGGCATTCTAGGGAGAGAGAACAAGAATACGAGCATTTCAGGAACAGTGGCAGAGAGGCCTCAGTGAACAGGGCAGATAGTGGAGTGGAACAGAAATATAGACAACCAATGGCAGAAAAACAGAATAG
>PVJX010042006.1:0-14384 GCA_004027295.1 Dolichotis patagonum
GTGAGATATGCTACTGTAATTTTGCTATGGATTGCATTAAATCTCTGTGATAACTGGAAGTATGGCCATTTTTACAACATCAATTCTTCCACAAGAATAAGGCATATCAGTGTATTTTCTGATATCCTCTTCATTCCAACTTTTACAAAGACATACTTTTCAAAAAGAGGTGCTTTACTTTATTAGATTCAATCTCATGTATATTCTTTTTTTGGATAGAGCTATGGACATAAATTTTTCCAATGACTTTTGTAAACATCTAAGAATGAAGAGAGTTTATTCTTTATGTAATGTAAGATTATTATTGAAGAACTGACAACTTAAAATGATTGAAGGTCTTGATTTTTGTGATTTCAGACCTTCAAGCACATATATATGAAAATGTCTCCTATTTTGATGTCCCATTGTGCTGTTAGGCAAACAAGTGTCTTGGAAAGTTACTGCTTGGACTGAAGTGGGAACTGCCTATATCCTTGGCTGTGTATCTTCTGGTCTTCTCAACTAAACAATCTGATATTCATCGCAGATGTAATAGTAGCTTGTATTTCTGCCTGTCTCTCATTACAAGTCAATGTTTGATTTAAGAGTTATAGTAAATCTTTCCAGTATAGCTCATAGGCTGTGCAAGTCATCTATAGGCTTTAATGTATTTATCAGTGTCATCTGGAATCTTTTCTAGATTAAGTTGAATCTGCTTTAGATCAATGAGAAAGAGAGAGACTGGTGAACTTATGTATATTCATGGGACATAATTATTGTCTGAGCACAAATAATAATTACTTCTTTTGTGAAGAAAGTTTGAACATAAAGCAATTCTGACCTTTCTCAACTTTCCTACAATATGATACTAGTTATGGTGGAGCACCATAATCAACAATTCTCTGTGTATTCTATTTTGGCTCTTGAATACATGGTGTTACTGTGCAGTTTCAGGAAATATCAAATGTCTCTCTTTTTAGTACCAGGCATTCAACTCATGACCTTGTGATTTCCAGGCAAGCTCTTGTGCCACCATGCTAAAACCCTGGCCATCAAAAGTCACTTTTTCAAATATGAAGTATTAAGAATTTTGCAGTGCTTAAGAATATATAGCAAAGAGTAAGATATATTGATCTTGAATTCATCATTTTTAAAAAGGATAAAACATGAGGCATTTTCATAAATTTCTATTTGATTTTTATATCCTCAAATGATGCCTTAAAGAGATCCCACTCCAGGGCGGGTGGTACCATCCAAAAGGAGCTCAGAAGATAAAATCTGACAAACCCATCTCTGCTCAAAATGATGTGCAATTTTTTCTTCTCCAGAAACTTGTGTACTTACTCACGTAATTGTTTTCATAAGGATAAGTTATAATTGATCTCAAACATAATAACCTCACCAGGGATTTAGCTCAGTGGCTTAAGCACCTGCCTGGCAAGCGTAAGGTCGTGAGTTCGATCCCTGGTACAAAAAAAAAACATAATAACCTCTTTAAAGAAGAAAGCATTCTATAGCACTGAACACTTTCTCATTCTTTGGAAGTTGGGCAAATACCAAAACATGAGTTGAAAATATTTGGAACAATTCCCAGCATACAAAGGAGGTCCCTTCTAGGAAAAACAGGAAAAAATGGTTAAGAGAAAAATCCTACTCTGGGTTTTGGGCAGAAAAATTTTCTAAGATATTTCTGTTATTTGCCTAATCATGCAAGCAGTGTTTTGTACCAATAAGACAAGGTTACACATTTGAAGTGTATTACAAAATTTATGTATCTCTGAAGCTCACAGGTTACATGTATATCTGTCACCTAAGAATCACAATTTACATGTGAATAAAGGCATATATATTTGTCTTCATACACACCAAAGTTAAAAGTTGCCTGAAATCTCTTTCTTACTCTTAATCAGCATTTGTTAGGCACATATGTAAATCATTTCCCTAATAGATGTTTTCCACTTCCAGAAAAGGCAAAAAGTTGTTTATTGCACTAGCCCTAATGTTTGGAACATGGGCATTCTAATGACAAGGAGGATTTAAAGTTAGTTCCAACAATTTGGAAAAAAAATGAATTAATAGTAATAAATTAATAATAGTAAATAGACACATGTACAATACATAAGTGGAAAGGATTTTGCAGGTGGGATTGGATTTCTATGGAGGAACCTTTATGTATCTGCTAGAGAGCAGACCAGGCCTTGACACCTCAGTTGTTTGCTCAGCTACTTGATCCCACACAACCAGATATCTGTCTCCAGAAAGGAATCCAGCTGCCTGTCTCATCAAAATTCCATTGGGCAAACAAGACATGGCTTTTATAAGTGATTTCCTAGAAAGATAAACTTCTGATGTTTATTATGACCCATAGATGATATATATATACCTCATCTGAGATGAATTTCCTATCTTGGTGTTAATAAGAGGTCATTTTTCATGGGTTTCACTTAGTTGTTGGGAAAGAGTGAAGGTTTGGGAAGTTTTCATTTTTTTTTCTTTAAACTCACATGGCTTGAACAATAAAGCATGGATGAAATGGCAAAAATGTTTATAAATATATGAGAGAAAGGAAGTGTTTTTGAAGTGGGTTTATTAATAATGAAAAAATCCAAACAGCCAAACTGATAAATTTGGAGTTTAATTAGCTGATCTCAGTGACCACTCTCATGGACCCATTTTAGAATCTCACTGAGTGGCCCTGAACTGGAAAGTAATAAACTTTTTAATAAAGAGAACCACAAAAAGACATCCAGTTGGAAACATTTTAGCTAGAATCTTACATTAATTTTTGGTTGACCCCTGTATCCTTCTACTTTGTTGAGCTTTTTAATGTTTTTCATGTGTGTACAGCTCATTCTGATTTTCTCATGGGATTGTACTCTAAGCAATTTTCCATTTTCTGGAGTCAAATACAGGACACAAGTTAAATGCAGGGCTCAAGATGGTGTCAGTTATGCCAAGGTGCAACCCTTTTTTTTTTCAGGATCACAGCAAGGTATTTAAACAACTTGGCTGTGAGTCATTGTTATCAACCTGGGTGACTGAAAGGATGTGAGGATGGAGAATTATAAGAGGTAGATTGCCTTCTCACAGTAGACCATATAAGAAAGGGAACTGATGCAGAACACACTTGACATGTCCCCTAGAGTGTAGACAATGATGATGTCCACTTTGTCTCAGGAAAATCAGTCCCCCAATCCTAAAACTGTTTGTCAACCTATCGACATTTTGTTGGCAGTTAGGGTCTCATTATTTATTAATAGATATGTATATTTTCTAACAATGAGCTGGATATCAGAAAAAAACCATTTTATAGACTTTCATGTGAAAATATACTATGGAGAACTCTAAACGTTACCTTTCTATACAGTTGCTGAGATATCAAACCTTAGCAGTCCAATCAATCAGGGAACATTAGTAAATTTATTACATATGTCCAAATGTTACATATGCAAAACAGGAATAAAGTTTCCCATTAAAGAAGCAGCATAACGTTCCTATTTTATCAATTTGAATAGATCAGCATTTTAGCAAATTATATGAGCATTTATGACCAACACATTACATACAATTATATGAACATTTATAAACAAGACATTACATAAAAAATTGAAGCATAAAAATTTTGATTACTGACATGCATCATAATCCAGAATCTACGAAACAGAAACAAAGTCTTACATACTTAACCCTTATCTGTGAGGACAACCTACAAATGATATTGTTCTTAAGCTGTAGGACCACCAAATAATACAAAAAGAATAAAATTCAACCTGCTAGATATCTGTAACTCCAAGTTTCTGCTCTACAAAATTGAGAAATGAGTTCTAGGATGAACAGAGGTTAAGAAAATGAACAATTTGTGGGAAGAAAAAATTTCTAAGAAAGACATAAGGCATAAGGAAAGGGAATGGCCCTAATTTTCATTTTTAAATGAACTAGAATGGTTGTATGTCTCTAAGAAGCTCTTGGTGATATTTTGATACATTTGTGATCTGTGTGTCGGTGAACTCATGATATATAAGTTATCTATCCTTTCCTGACTAAACCTTTTTGTGTTGTGAGAATGTCACTAGCACTTTCCTCCCCCTACTTGGGATTATATAGCCCAATATTATAACCTGTTGCCACCTTTACGTATGAAATAACAGCAAGAGTCATTCCCTCTGTCCTTCATGAGTCAACCCTTGAGTTCAATCCCTAAATTCTGTGTTGGTCCCATATATTCTGTGTCAATAATTTTTCTCCATTTTTCTGTGAGATCAGCTGCTTTATCTTCCAAATTGAAGAGACCTAGTGAATTTCTGTCCTTCTGTCTAATTATGTTTCAATCATCATTATGTCATACTATTTTTTGAGACACAGCCTCACTACACAGTTTAGGCTGCATTGATCCCTATGTAGCCCAGGCTGGCCTTGAACTCACAGGGATCATCCTACCTCAGAATCCTGATGGCTGTGAGAACAGGAATCAGCTAAGATGTTTGGATTGGGGAAGTCACCATTGTTGAAAATTCAAGAGTGGGTATCTCCAAATGGCAGCATGCATGTCTCTCTATGTGCAGGCACTGGATCATGGAGCAGTGTGTTTAGCATTTAAGTGAAAACAGGTCCTGAAATTGAGAGCAACATCTTCACAGCATCAAGGCCTATATACAAAACACAACTAAATGTGCCATTTTCATTATCTTACATGAATATAAAGTAAACACCATTAATACAGAAACACATATCCTGTATACACACATAAAAGTGATAGGGACAGAGATACATGCTCAAGACACTGTCACATATTGACTCACAATTATTTCATAATACGACATGGCTGTCGTATTACCTAACTTCACCATATTCACTCATATTCACTATGGGCGCTGCCTTCTCTGAGACATCCATCACCAGAGCTGCCTGCATAACAGTCTGGCATGGCCATGGGGCCTCCTTCTGTTTGTGAGAAGCAGCCCAGCCCTGATTCTACAGCTCTGGAATAGAACCCAGACCTGACAGCCCTGGTGTTCCTACTCAGTGCTCAAAGCAGAACACAGACACTGTGGAGCTGAGGCTAAGATGGGTTTTCTTGGCCAATATTTTAAAAGATGATTTATGGAGAATAGAAGATCCTGAATGTATAAATGTACATAAGTGGGACAAACAGTTGACATGTGCAACAGTATCCTAAACAAGATCCCTGTGGGTTTCCAGTGTGAGGTGCAGCAGGTGCAGTGTGCGGAGCCTTGGTGGAG
This sequence comes from Dolichotis patagonum, assembly GCA_004027295.1. Taxonomy (NCBI): domain Eukaryota; kingdom Metazoa; phylum Chordata; class Mammalia; order Rodentia; family Caviidae; genus Dolichotis; species Dolichotis patagonum. The sequence continues at coordinate 5,220 of PVJX010042006.1, forward strand.
CCTACAGGGTTGGGAAGACTCTCATTTGCAGCCTCTTAATTCACCTTCAGTAGCTCTAATGTGTCTGCTTCTGCCAGGCATCTTGGAATTGGAAGACTTTGTCTTATTGACTATTATCTGTTAACAGCATACTCTATGCAGACTCCATGAAGGGCCAATTGTCCATTTGAGGCCCAAAGCCAAGAGCGCATTGTGTTATGAATTATCAGGGTGGAACTGAGCACATGGTCCTATATGAGTTTGTAAGGGAAATAATGAGGAGACAGCATTGCAGGCCAAATGTAAACCTGTCTTCAGAGATGTCCATAACCAGCAGAGAGTGAGGAGGATCCACAGAGCACAGAAAAGGTTCCAAGAGCAGGTGCAGAGATGGAAGTTGGGGAGCGAGTGCTTCTTGTCAGACTGTCCTCTCTCTGTCCTACATCATAAGTCCTGAGGTACAATGCCAGGTATAAGCTGTGAATGACCAGTGGTGAAAACAAGTTATAAGTAAAGATTCTCTCCTAAATTTAATTACATGGATATATATGTACATAATTCCTCTTCATCTATTAACATGATGTTTCTTTGATGAGTAAGTGTGACTTGCATGCAACTTAAAGTACAGTATAAATTTTGTGAGTTTTGGTTCCTTTTGAGTGCAAATTATCATCATCTAAGAATGAATTTGATCATTTTATCGCCATGACAAGAAATTGTCTCATGCAGAAGTAAATGCTTCAGATTGGGGAATTAAATCCTTCACATCCCTCTCCTCAGGGTCTGAGAACACAGAGCTCTTCCCTCCGCCAGGTCATTTCAGATGACTTTGTCCCCAGAGTCAGCCCTAGCACCATATGCAGTATGGTGCTCAGGCAAGGAGGGCATAGGGGCATCTTGGCTGCACTCAGGACCCTTCAAGGGCTTCAGCGAGCTCTTTCTGCTCATAGCAGGTGAACAGGAGTAGGGACTGTACTTTCTTTAAAGATGATAGAAATAAGGATTTATTCAAAAGAGTAGTAGCATTGTATCTTTTGGATGTCTATTTATGACCTACTTGCATACTTATATAGAATCTCTCTTTTGGCTTGGATCCCTTGTCCTTTCAAAGTCTCATATACTTATAGCAAGACTTTTCAGAGGTGCCTAGACTTAAGGCTTAAGTATATGTTTTAAGAACACGTGCTAATGAAGTGGCTTCAGTATAGATCTGGGAGTGGAAAGCAGAAACACCACCTTTGCTTTCTTTCATTGTGTATGGTTTATCCTTATATGAAGATTAGACACAAGGAAGCTTTCTCTCTATTAATAAAAGTGGTGCAGTGCTGGAGTCTGTATATCCAAGACTTTAGCAATTAATAGTATTTGCAAAATATTCTGCCAAATCTTTCCATGTGAATTTTCTGGCAAATTATCTATTTTTGTTTTCCCACAGTGGATCCCTTTCTTTGTCACCACTGATATCATTCAGTCCCCTTCTCATTGGGCAATTCCCTCACAGGAACCAAATCCAGGAGCTCTTCCAAGTAATCCTAACACATGGTCAGGGTGGTATTGTTAGTCAGTTCAATTTGTTGGCTCACAGGAAGGGTGAATTGATTTGTTGTTCTTCTTATTTTGCTTAGGCCCAGAATGGTTTGCACCAGGTCATGGGAAGGGTATATTTGGTTTCTTCTCGTCCCATGACTTGCATGCCTTGTGCCAGGTCATGGGAAGGGCAAATCAGCTTGTTTTACTTTTTGTTACTCCCCTCAGGCCTATCAGAGCTTCTGCTGCCTCACAGGATTGGGAAAATTGGCTTGTACTCCACTCAGGACCCTCATGTCTTGTGCTGAGTAACAGGAAACATGAACTGGCTTCTTGTTTTTCTTGATTTTCCTCCCAGACCCTGCATGGCTTTGAAATTGTTTTTACTTGAATAAAATAAATTATTAGACAAATGTGTGGTGACACTGAAGCACATGAAACACTTGCAAGCATAATATCATACATGGAATTGCAGGAAAATATTTCTTATATGTCACAGGAGTACATTAAAAATATCAGCAAAGTTTTAAAACATAAAACAAATAGACATTATATATTATTAATTTTTTATTTTAAACAGAATAAAAGAAAAGAGGGCAGAACAAGCAGATCAGAATAGAACAACATAAGCAACACAGCGCTTTACAATAAGATAACCAGACATTAACAGTACCTATTAAAATATCTTTTTCACTGCTATAGTTGAGCATAGTTTCAAATACAATAATATCAAACATATTAAAATAGTATAAAACCATTTAAAAGAATGAAATAATTACAGGACATTTTCAACTGAATAACAGAGAATGATCAATGACTACTCTAATATCTCATTTTCAAAAAAAGCTGTTTATTCTATCACATATATTGAAATCCCAATAAGACACAACATGGTAGAGCCGATGGTAATTGGAGAGTAGAAGTATGGTAGGACTTCTAAGGAAGGTGATATTAAATCAGCAATGGCTGCCATAATGTTTTGTTTTCTTCAAAACAGCTGTTCATACAATCATGCATAATAAAGTCAAACAAAACAGAATAAAACCATTCCAACTGATGAATGAAAATATTGAAAGCCTTCAAAGCAATGAAATGAGGATTCATGATTACCATAAAATCTTATATGCTCTTTCCAACTTTCATAATAGGGAGACTATATGGTATTTACACATGTGAGTTTGGTTTATTTTACCTATGAGTATGGTCTCAAGTTGTGTCCATTTATTTATACATATCTCAATGTGATCATTCTTTATAGCTGAGTAGTACTCCATTGTATAAAAATGCCACAACTAGAGATTCCAAATATGGTGGACTGGTAGCTAGCAGGATATGGATCCTCTCTGAGAGAGACAGCTGAAATGCCAGAATAGAACACCCTGAAGAGATGCAAACAGAGGGAGATGGACTCTCTCAACCCAGGAAGAAACTAAAGGGAAAAAAACTGCTTAAATATGAGGTCCTGGGGCTACCATTAGAGAAGCTAAGATCAGCAAGTATGGCTTCGAGCCGCCTCAATTCATGCCAGAGACTGACCTGACTCACCAAAGAGTGCCCAAGTGACTGGCTTGAGCAGCCAGAGCATGGAGCTCAACAGCTGGAACCGGCCCTGCACGCCACCGTGAATTCACTTCAGGCACACTGAGGTCAGAGGTGGGGGAGCCCAGTAGTTCTCGGGGACCGGCATCAACACGCGGTGAGTGATAGGAATAAGACCCTCCCACGGAAAAGAGGCAACCAACTGGATGACATGTTGGATTTGGACAGGACAGCCCTAACTCCATAAGGAAGTGGCTTCAGTTGGTTGCTTCCCTTGCTGAGTGCATTGGTGGGATCTGCTTGAACGTGGGTGCAACCCTGGCCAGGACGCAGTGGTCACTACAAAATAAGTCCCTGAGCATGGCACACACTGACGCAGTGAATGCCCACAGGGTTGACTGCCCCAGGGGGGAGAAGCGAGTGCACACTGCCCATACTTGAACTTTAACCTCTGATAGCTGACTGAACATTGCAGAAGTTCCTAGTCTGCACACTCTACAGGAACTTTAATCAACAAGAAAAGGGGTTGGCAATTGCACTATACACTTGTATGGAAGGAACCAAAAACATGATGAGAGAGAGAAAGAAAAAAAATCCCCAACTCCCAACCCTGGGCGTATTGATAGAGAGGAGGTAAATACAAAAGAGATTGAGGGCAGCAAACATGCAACATCAAACACTGCATCAGCGGATATAAAGAGATAACTCCGGGACCTCATATACCAGATCAAAACTGAAATATTAATCTAAATTAAACAAGAGATAAGTAGATTAATAAAAGAAAGGCTGGGCACTTCCCAAGAAGACACAGACAGAAGAATGGAGGAACACAAATGGAGAGAAATGTTCACTGAAGAATATAAAGCAAACCTAGAATTCATGAAGCAGATTCAAAGAGATTACCAGGAAACTAAAGACTCCATAGAAAGTTGGCAAAACTGCTTGAAAGAAACCTAAGATAGACTATTAAAACTTGAAGACAGGCTTGCAATGTGTGATCATGAAAGGGAAGATCTCTTAAAAATAACAAGGGAGCAGGCAGTAACAATTGGAAGGTTAGAGGATGACAAGAGGATCTATAACTTAAGAAAAAAGCATGTGAATGAAGAAGCAGGAGTCAAAACACAGGTAGTGCAAAGGCTATTGACAGAAATTTTTAAGGAAAACTTCCCAAACATAGAAAAAGGAAATGATACACAGATGTATGAAGCATACAGAACTCCAGCCACCTACAGCCAAAACAGAGCTACACCTAGCCACATAATAATCAAGATCCCAGAAATTCAATATAAGAACAGAATATCAAAAGCCATCAGAGAAAAGAAACAGATCACCTATAAAGGAAAACCCATCAAAATCATGGCAGACTTCTCCACACTGACCATCAAGTCAAAAAGAGCTTGGAGTGAAGTAACTCAAGCCCTGAAGGAGAACAACCTCCAGCCCAGATTCATGTATCCTGCGAAACTCTCTCTAGAAATTAATGGAGAAGCAAGATGCTTCCATGACAAAGAGGAACTGACAGAATTTGTGACTGCCAATCCAACCCTACAAAAAGTACTGAAGGACATTTTAGAGAGACAGAACAAGAATATGAGCATTTCAGGAACAGTGACAGAGAGGCCTCAGTGAACGGGGCAGACAGTGGAGTGGAACAGAAAAATAAACAACAAATGGCAGAAAAACAGAGTAACAGAAATAAGGCCGAGAAGATTGGCTGTAATCTCTAGTATATATGGCCTTGAAATATTAACAGAGAGAAACACAGGCAGAGTAGGTCAGGAGATAGGGTCCACTGAGATGCTCTGTATAGGGAGGCAGTGGAACCCAAAATAAGGAGTGCACCCTATGGAAGTGAGAGGGGAGGAATTATCTAAAAAAGGAAGGCAGAGGTTATTATTAATTGGATAACAAGATTTAAAATCTACATTATTCTCATCACTCTGCTTAGATGGATTATATGCTATTTCAGTTTGGCTACTTACACTAGACTTGAGGACATGGCCAGATATTCCAAAAATAAGAGGACATATTATGGTAATCATCCTTAATTTCCTATCAACTTAATCTGAAGCCTTGTATAACTTATACTGTCCTATTATGACTGATCTTATTTGAATCTGGTTTGCTAGATTGCTGTTTTGTATTGACTGATTTTATTTAAATCTGTTATGATTGATAGCATCATGTCTAAGATTATAGGCAACTACACTGAAGATGACAAGATTCACTAAGATACCCACTCTGGTTTGATTATTAATTGCTTTTGAAGTCTTATAATGTCTCCAATGCTTCACTGTTATTAATATTGTTATACACTGCTGAGACGCCATGGTATCCATTGTAGATCGCCTTGTATTATGGTTTTACATGACATTTTGCTTCATGCTTTTCTAGGAATTGTTTTTGTTTTGTCTTGTTTTGATTTGTTTTTCCCTCTAATACAGAAAGGATAGATATAAACATATAGAATCATGCATGTATATAGCTTATAAACAGTTTATGAGAACCAACTATATAACACATGTTGAAATGAGCAACTACTTTGAAGAAAAAGAGACACTACTGTACCCAGTGCTGATTCCATAATGTCATGATGAGAAATCCAGCAAAACTATCATTCTTTGTTCAAAGTGATTTTAGCTTGTTCTGTTTTGTTTAAGTTCAACACGCATGAAGGTATGGACAGCTATTTTGTAGAGAATTAGAGACACTATGACAGCCATTATTGGCTTCCCTATTATCAGGTCTTGAAGACCTGAAATGCCATCCTCATCCTGCTCAGATCAATTCTATACTATGTTGTTTCATGTGAATTCCCTATATGTGACAATATGGACAACTATTTGGAAGAAAACAAGAGTCAATATGATAGAAAGTGAATATCTCTAATTGTCTAGCTTTGAAATTTATGTCTCTTACACTGCTTTATTATGATCTGTTTTGTTCTGTTTTGTTGTATTTAATTTTACCCATTTGATATAATTGCATATATATCTGAATGGGTTAGTTGGATGACCATCTTGCTGTTTTTGTCAGATCATGGAGCAGAACTGTTAACAGTCTCACTGTTTGAATGTCTACTTTACATGTTTTAAGTTTGTAATTAGAACAACTATTTCCTAGAAGTCAGTATGTAATTTGTCAAGCAATAATTTCTTAGTTTTGTTGTCACTGTTGTTGTTGTTGTTCTTTTTGTTCTTTTCCTTTTTTCCTTGGAATTCTATATTATTGCTACCCGTTAAAAAATGCCACAACTTTTTTATCCATTCCTCATTTGAGGGGCACTTATGTTGTTTCCAAGATCTGGCTATTACAAATTGTGTTGCTATAAACATGGGTGCACATATATCACTGTGGTATGATGTTTGCAGTCCTTCTGGGAATATGCCCATAAGTGGAAGAGCTGGGTCAAATGGCACATCCAAACCCAGCTTTTTGAGGAATCTCTAGACTGACCTTCACAGTGGTTGTACCAGTCTACACTCCAACCAACAGTGCAGAAGAGTTCCTTTTTCCCCATGGCCTCTCCATCATTTGTAAATGGAGTGTTTTTTTTATCCTGGCCAGTCTTCTTGGGGTGAGATGGAATCTCAGTGTGGTTTTAATTTACATATCTCTCATGACTACTGATGATGAACATTTTTTCATGTATTTATTTGCCATTTGTATTTCTTCATCTGAGAACTGTGTATTCATTTCAGATGCCCATTTTTGGATTGGGTCTTTGAATTTCGAGGGTCTGATTTTTTTTTTAATTCTTTATAAGTTCTAGAGAGAGGTCCCTTAACTCATGGACAGTCCATAAGATTTTTTCTCAGTTTGTGGGTTTTCTTTTCACTCTGCTGGCAATCTCTTTTGATATGCAGAAACTCTTTAATAAGATGTGTCGTTATTGATTCTGGTAAGTAGTTCCCGTGTGATTTGATTCTTGTTCATCAATTCTCTACCTACCCCTATATCTTCAAGGTTTTTACCTACTTTGTCTTCCAACAGACTTAGTGTTTCTGTTTTAATATTTAGATCTTTCATCCATTTAGATTTTAGTTTAGTACATGTGATACGTATGGGTCTAGTTTTAGTCTTCTGCATACAATAGCCAATTTTTCCAGCACAATTTGTTAAAGAGACTGTTGTTCTTCCAGCGAGGATGTTTGGCCTCTTTATCAATGATAAGAAACTTCAGTGAGTTTGTGGTTGTGGTTGTATCTTCCAATCTATTCCATTGATCTTCAGGTCTGTTTTTATTCCAGTACCATGTTGATTTTACTACAGTAGATTTATACTATAATTTCAAGTCAGGGATTGTGATGCCTCCTGCCTTGCCTTTGCTGCTTAGAATTCCTTTGCTATTATAGGTCTCTTCTGGTTCCAGATGAATTTTAGGAGTGATTTCTCTAGATCTATGAGGTATGTTCATGGTATTGTTATTGGGATTGCATTCAAGCTGTATAGCAATTTTGGAAGAATGGCTATTTTCACCATGTTTTTTCTTCCTAACTATGAACAATGGATGTCTTTTCATTTTCTGAGTTCCTCTTTGATTTCCTTTTTCAGGGTATTATAATTTTCGTTGTACAGCTCTTTTAAATTTTTGTGTGACTAATTCCTAAGTATTTCATTTTTTTGGATACTAGTGTGAACGGTGTGGTTTCTCTTACTTCTCTCTCAGTATTTTTGTTGTTAGTGTCTAGGAATGCTATTGATTTTTGAGAATTGACTTTGTATCCAGCTACATTGCTGAATTTATTCACTATATCTAGGAGTTTCTCGATGGAGTTTTGGGGGTCTTCTATGTAAAGAATCATGTCATCAGCAAATAATGATAATTTAACTTCCTCTTTTACTATTTTTACTCCTTTTATTACTCTCTCTTGTCTAATTGCTCTGGATAGTAGTTCCAGTACTATGTTGACTAGGAGCAGTGATAGCGGACATCCTTGTCTTGCGCCTGATTTTAAGGTAAAGGCTTTCAGTTTTTGGCCATTTAATATGATGTTGGCTGTTGGTTTGTCATAGATGGCCTTTATCATATTGAGGTAAAGACCATCTATTCCCATTCTCTGTGAGGTTCTTTTCATGAATGGGTTTTGGACCTTATCAAAAACTTTTTTTGCATGTATAGAAATGATCATGTGGTTCTTACTTTTGGCTCTATTGATATGGTGGATTACATGTATTGATTTACATATGTTGCACCATCCCTGCATTCCTGGGATAAATCCCACTTGGTTGTAATGTATAATCTTCTTGATGATTTGCTGCATCTTCTTAGCCAATATGTTACTCAGAATTTTTGTATGTATGTTCATTAGGGAGATTGGCTTATAGTTCTCTTTTTTTAGTCGGGTCTTTCAAGGGTTTTGGTGCTAGAGTAATATTTGCTTCCAGGAATGACTTAGGAATAACTGCTTTCCTTTCAATGTCATTGAAGAGTTTAAGGAGTGTTGGCATTGTCTACTTTGTATCTTTTGTAAAATTCTGCTGTTAATCCATTTGGGCATTGGCTCTTCTTTGTTGGCAAGGGCTCAATTACATTTTTACTTTCATTAATAGAAATTGGGTTATTCAGCAGTTTTACATCTTTGTGATCCAGCTTTGGTAGTTCATATGTATCTAGGAATCTGTGTATTTCTTCTGCATTATCAAACCTATGAGAGAAGAGGTTTTCAAAATAGGTGTTGAGGATCTTCTGTATTTCCACTGAGTCCCTAGTAATTTCACCTTATTCATTCCTTATTTCATGAATTTGAGTTTTTTCTTTCCTTTTTTTAATAAGGTTGGCTAGAAGCTTATCAATTTTATTTATTCATTTAAGGAACCAACTCTTTGATTCATTGATTCTTTGTATTGTTTTCTTAGTCTCTATTGCATTACTTTCTGCTCTGATCTTTATAATTTCATTGGTTCTTTTGGCTTTTGGCTTGGCTTGCTCTTGTTTTTCTAGATGTTTGAGTTGTAGCATCGGGTTGTTTATTTGTGTTTGTTCTGTCTTTCTGATGTGGGAACTCAGTGCAATAAATTTTCCTCTGAGGACTGCCTTCATTGCATCCCACAAATTCCAGTAAGTTGCATTTGTATTTTTGTTTGCTTGTAGATACTGTTTAATTTCTTCTTTAA
>PVJX010042007.1:0-14394 GCA_004027295.1 Dolichotis patagonum
TGAAGAACCTAAAGCTGTTGCCTCTGTGGTAACAACTAGCAATCAGCATGACGCACTGAGTGGTGTGCTGGCAAGCTGGCTCTTTAGAGCAAACAGATTTGCAGCTTTGCCACTTTCTGTGATGATTTCAAACTGCTGTTTGCTTGCTTACAAAATTCTTCAGCATCACTGATCAGTTTGCTGAGCTGCTGTTGGGTAGCCTGGGTCCATCATTGCCCCAGAAAGGGCACCTCTCAACAGAGAAACAAAGCCCTGTCTCCAGCACACCTCAGTGCCTTCTCTTCAGTGCCCTCTGCAGTGGCCCCTGGCTGCCATCACCTCATCTTTTGTGCCATCACCTCATCAGTCACCTGCCTGGGTGACTGAGGATGGTGGAGCCTGTGCAGTGACTGGGACAGCGGAGGCTGTGCGGCTGTGACACACACACAGTCACTCCTGTGCCTTACTTTAGTGAGAGGCATTATGATGCTAATGTGAACAGTGAAGATGGAGTGGAGAACATGGGCTGGGAGAAGAGGTGCAGGGGACAGCAGATCCATCTTTTGTGACAGGTGCCTTGAAGTGCTGGAGGACATGAGACAGTGGAGAAGCAGCACAGAAATCCTGCCCAGAGAAGACTGGAGTAGAGGAGACTTCAGGCAAAATATGAGGCAGCTTCCAAAACCTATATGCAGAGAAGGCAGGCCAGATTATCTGCCTGATTAATTAATCCCTGAGAACCTAATTACTGTAAATCTTATTCTTGGGAACAGGATATCTGAATTGAGAATTGCACCTGCAAAGAAATCCACATTAAGCCTAAAGTTTCTGAGATAATTAAGGGCCAATACTTGGTGCTGGTGATTTCCTATCTAGGCCTCAAATTCCTGGTCTCTTAGAGCAGAAGTTAACTGTGGAAATCATTTAGGCCAGAAGGGAGGGGACAGCTCCAGGGTCACAATAGCGTTTGGGCAAGGATGTCTGCAAAATGGGCAAAAGGACACATGGCAGTGACTTTCTACGTGTTTTCCAGGTAGAAACAGGGGTGTGTTAGGACTGTGATCCTGCGTGGTTGAGTACAAGGTGGAAACAGGTTGAAAAGCATGAATGTGGTATGTGCAGGGACACAGGGTCATGCAGACAGAGCAAGCCACCTGTGAATAGGAAGGTGATGCGCTGGCTGCAACCCCAAACAAGGATGTGACTGCCTCCAAGTGAGGCACACAGAACACACACCTGGACATCTTAACGATAACCCAGATGACCAGATACAGAGAACCAGCTGACCTGCATATGCCCAAGAAAGTCAGGGGAGAGGGGTCTAAAGAAGACGGACTCCAGGTGGTGAAGGAGAGGGGTTCAGGGGGCAGCGGCAGGGAGAAGCTGTTTCTGAACAGGGAAGCTGAATGTGGGGTCTGGAACTTGAAACCCTGGGTCCAAGAGGGAAATGGTGCCTTCTGGGTGCAGAGTGAAATGGGGCAGAAAGGGACCCTGGAAGATATGGGAGGCAGGGACAGAACAAAGGGTCAGGAAAAGCCAGTGTTCTGTGTATTAGCTGGGATTCTTAAAGAAGACCAAACCACATGGAGAGAGAAATACATGGTATGATCAAAGCTACAGTTTGTGTTTAAATAAAAAATACCATAAAAATCACATTGCTCTTCCTCCTGCTCAAAATACTTCCACTAGCTTGGAACACACTTGTCCCAACATTCTTGCTGCTTTCTGAAGGAGTTCTGGAAGTCTTCTTTCAGGAGTGTCTTTTTGTGGCTTCTTCAGTATCCAGAATTGTTTTAAAATATTTAAGGCAATTTCTGTCAAACACTGAGGTGTGTTCTCATCCACCTTTTCCAATGGGCCTGGCATTGTGTGAATTCTGGCTGTCCCCTAAAGTCAAAATGACAGTGAAAGGTAGGTGTCTTGAATTGATTGAGGATACTGAGGCAGTGACAGTAGGACAACTAAAAATACACATGTCAGTGGACTTCCGGAACTGCTTCGGGAAGCTACAAGAATGACAGGGTAAGTGTGCTTAATGTAGGGGTGCTTAAAGGGGAACTAAAGACAAGGTATCTTTTATTGTAATGAATTTTTAAAGTTTAAGTATAATCATATTTTTGATCACTCCCTGTAGGTAGAAAATAGAGAAATAGATGACAGGCAGGTAACTAGCAAGAGAGTTAGAAATTGCTAGACAGGGGTTGCAATATTTAACAAAAATTGACTTGTGTGACTTTGGAAACTCAGAGAGTCCCAGCTGTGACACGCAAGCCCAGGACAGAGGCCTCAGGATGTGTCACACCTGCACATGCCTCTGCCCCCAGATTTCCCTGGCTCAAGGAGATGCTCTTTACTGTGGTAAAGGCTTTCAACTGATTGGATGAATCTTACCCATTACCGGGAGAACTGTGATTTCCCCCAGTCCTAGCAATTCACATGTTAACCTCATCCCAAAACAACTTAAAGAGACAACAAACAAACAACAAAACCTTTGCCAAGACCTCCAGGATATGGTATGGGCCTCAATAGATTAACATATTAATCATCAAAATCTGATTTCCATTCAGGACCTTAAAAATTAAAAAGTAGGCAACGTGGACAGCTCGGGACCTGGGAAATGTGAGACGAAAGGAAAAGAAGCTCTTTCAAGGTAATGGTTTTGAGTAATAAGCTTGAAGAGAGTGTATAAAGGTGTAATTCTGCTTTGTGTGCCTAGGGAGGTGATGGAGAACTGCAGACAAGACCTTAGAGATGCTAAATGAAAAATTTAGAAATATATACTTGAGCAGTGTAACCCAAACCTGTAATCCCAGCACTCTGGCAAAAAGATACAAGTTCAAGATCAAGCCAGACAATTTAACCATATAAGGAAATCTTGTCTCAAAATTTAAAAGAAATAAAAAATAAAAAAGTGTTTCATACCGAGGACCACAAATGCAAATCACAGAAATACTAAGCACACTGTGTAAATAAAATTAATCAACTCTGTTTGAGAACTAATGACTTCTTTTATATTCTGAAATATCCCCTATGTGTATTTAGAGGCTGTTTTAACCCATGGGACCCAAACAAGGCAGCTGGATGCAGGAACTGTGTGCACAGCGGGAGGATGGTGGGAGTGTGTGTGAAAAGAGACATGGACCAAGAGAAACCGGTCTCTAGCAGCTCCAAATTCTCTCAAGAGCAGCTGTATAATACAGAAGAAAATGTGTTTTTATCCACTTCTGTAACCATGTCCACAGTGAGGTGCACAGGGAAACCTTGTAAGGACAGCTTGGACGGGATCATAGTTTCTCAGTCTGCTATCTTCGGGTGCTGTAACCGCCTTCAGAATTTATACTTGCTGTGTGACTCAGGAGTTGCCTCCTTGGGTGTTTGTCAATGTTTTTACCCTCCCAATCATCAGAGCTCTCCAGGGAGGTTGTGCTGCCTGTGGGAGTATTCGCATTTTGTTCTTGTGTGACAGGACTGTGGAGCACAGTGATCTTAAAGGAGTGACTCAGTCTCAGTGAGTGTACTCATAAAACCTAGCAAGGTAATGTGTCTTCCCGGGGAGGTCTTGCTCATTTAGGGACTTTAACGAATGTCAGCCTTTATAAATGATTTGGATATCTACCTCTTTACCCCAGGAAGAGTGAAAGGAGGAAGAAAGGGTGATGGAAAACAATGGAGAGGATTGGATGGAAGGCTACAGGTGCCCTGCAGGCTGCTGGAGGCTCTCACAAATGTTAACATCGTTAATTCACTGCAAGTGTTTTTGAAAAAAAGTGTTAAAATTCATTTCACAGAACTGAAAAAGCAGACTTGGTAAAATAGAGAAAAACCATGCCTACTTTCTTAAACCTGTTTGTTTCATCTTTGAATGCTTAGACTGCAGTCACTTAAGGCTGGAAACGTATGAAGGACAATTCTAAGTTTCCTACCTAGTCCAGTGCCAATAAAATTCCATATTGGCTCTGAAACATGGGCAACAGTAACATCACCCTTTGATCTGCTGGACTCATTCCTAAAATAACAAAAAATTCTTAAAACACAAAGAAGTTTAATTGGCTCTGATTAAGCTTTTCTTGCCTTTGCATGGACCACAGAATCTGATCTATTTAAGTGCTAGATTTAGATTCTTTTGAGTATTTAACATAGGCTTGATTCCTTACAGAAGTTAGAAATATCTGGCCATGCCTTATATCTGTAGCTGAAGTTTCTCCAGCAATGAGAAGCAAAGTCAAGGAGGGAGAGGGGCCACACTTTACCAATTCTGTTTGCCCCTCCGGGGAGCCCCCGTCCAGGAGATGCAAGCTCACAGTATGTGCCTTTGGCATGATAGAGGGGTGCTGGCACAAGCAGACATGAACTGCCTGTGGATACAGCTGAAGGGCCCCCTGCCCAGCAGACAGTGCTGGCTCTTCACAGGCCCTGAGCTGCATAAAATGAAGGTGTGTCCAGATCCCAGGTGCAACTGAGGCTGGGTAGCCTCAAAGGTAGTGGGACTGGATCTCATGCAGCCAGAGGGCCGGTTGCCTACAAACATCAGGTGCTGGACGTGTGTACCTCCCTGGTCACTGAGACTGACACAAAGTACCCAGAGGACCCACAGCTGGATTTGCAACAATGTCAGCCCAAGAGGAAGGAGGCAGAACCACTCCCACTCTTTCCCTATCGCCCCAGGAGTGTGCAGTTGCTGCTCTTGGATCTGCCCTTTACCAAAGCAGAATAACGTGCTCAAGTGTCCGGTTCCTTCCATGACCAGAGCTACACAAGGCCTTGGCACATTAGCTCATCTGGGTGCCTTGAAGGCCACCCAGGAGGACACTATTGTAGTCTCATCCTATAGAATAAGAGGTCATAAAATATTACACAATTTTACTGAAGGGGTTTTGCAGCAATCACTCCAAGTTTGGCACCCCCCCTTCCAGCATACTCCTCATTTAGCACATGTGAGGTGACCTCATCCTGGGGCACTGCAACGGTTTGTACCTAGGTGTCCCACAGAGTCTCAAGGGCTCATAGGCAGCGCTTTTGAAAGGTGACTGAGTCATGGGGGTGCTAGAGCTAACTGTGATGTTAGGAGGTGGGGTGAGTGGAGAGTCAGGTCACTGGGCCTATACCTGAAGGGTCTGTCTCCCTCCCAGGTTGCTTTCTTTTTCTTGGCATCTGGGGGGTGAGCAGCTTTCCTGACCCAGATCTTTCCACCATACCTTCTTGCCTTGGAGCTGATCAACTATGCTCTCAAAATGTGAGCCCAAAGAGGCCTTTCCTCTTTTAAATTGTGGATGTTGGGTGCTTTGTCTCTGGTGCCAGGAAAGTGCCTGAGACAGACTTCAGCCGAGTCTCCCTGTCCCATTACAGGACTGACTGACTTGTTTTTGTTGCACTGAAACAGGGTGCTCTTTCCCCAGGGGACCCTACTGCTGGTTCCAAGGCCTCCTCTCACCCAGGGACTTGATGGCATTCCTCCTTCCAGAACCTTCAGTGCCTTCTCGCCACAATGTCAAACACCTTAGCCTACTTCTCCAAGCCAATCACTTTGCTAGGTTCTCTCCTCACATCCCAAGACTTTGGCCAGTGTGACGCATCCAGCGTTCCTTGAACACAGCTCTGCCTTCTTCTACTTACTCAGTCTGAGGCAGGGGCACTCTCTGTGTTCACGCACAAAACCCAGCCCCTCTTTTACGACACACCTCAAATTCTTAAGTATTTAGGTTCCCTTGGCACTGAATGTGGTATCTCTTCTGTGCTTTATGAGCTTCCTGTGTGATTTTCTGTACATGACTCATCTTCCTCTGAATTCAGGCTCCTTGCATTCTTGCTGTAATGTGGGTTCCAGGTGGCACACGACCCTTGCTTTGGACTTGGCTAGCAATCAGTACATGTTTTCTCAACTGGTCTCATATGCAGGCTCGGATGTTAGAGCCAAATCCTTTCCCCAGGCTTCTGGCCTGCCTTGGACAATGGGCTGCAGAGCTGGCAGAGGGTAAGAAACAAGGTGTTATCATCCTTCCCCTCTGCCGCAGGTGTCACCTCTGGTAGTGAGCTTCTCTTCTTGCCTCCATCACCACCAGACAGAAGAAGCCAGATTTTCTGCCTCTGCTGGCAAATCCAGTTTCTGAGCTTCAGAGATTCACATCTTCTCTGTCCTCTACCTCATTCTGTGCAGCTGTTCCTTTGGCCACCGATCTTGGGCTCTCACAGTTCTCTTGTTTCCTCCCATCTTCCATCACCCTTGGGATCTCCATCCTCTTCCATGTTGAGACTGTTTTCTCCTCCTATGTTTGCAGTCTGACTGACACTCATTCTAACCTTGGAAGTTTCATATCAGTTCAGACTTGGAGTGACAAGGATTTTAGAAGGGTGGCTGGGCAAGTGGTGGGCAGGGAGTTAAGGTCTCCAGGCTCCATCTTGTCTGCTGTGCTCAGGAAACCCCTGGCCACACCATGTCCTCTGTAACCCTCAGTGACCACCTACCAACCTTGTGTCCAGGAACCACAACACTATTTAACAGGAGATCAATTCCCTTCTTCACATGGTCATTGGTGAACCATCCTTCAAAAATGAGTTTACACTGGGTTTTTGATCCAGGACTCACAGGGACACATGTGCTAAGCATGTGGAGGACTCAGGAGAATGCTGGCTGGAGTACAGCGTCATCCCTCCTTCATATTCCCAAACTTTCTTCTCTAGCTTTTTTCTTGGACTTTTGGAGCCCATGAAAATAACACTTATGGAGCCCATGAAAATAACACACAGCAAGAGTGCAGAACACTTAACTTGGAAGATTTATAATTTGCATCGGTTGAGGTTCTTCAGAGAAAAGGAATCAACGCGCACACACACACACACACACACACACACTAGTTGTTAGGTAAGTTCACAGGATCAGAAGTAGGAGAGTCCACAATAGCTGTCTACACTCTGGAGGGCCAAGGATCCAATAGCTGCTCAGTCCAAGGAGAAGAACAAGAAACCACAGAACAAAAGGGATCAAGAACGTGGCACGGGTCTAAGACTGAAGACCCAGCAGCTCCCTGGAGAGTCGTTGGTGTGAGTCTGTACTGAAAGGCTGACAAAACGGGAATCTGATGTCCACAGATGATGGCAGATGCTAAAGATTCACAGCTCATGCAGCACGGTGTTTCCTCCTTGTTCCCCTTTCATCGCAATGGGGTGCAAGCCAGCTACTTGGTGCCACCCGCAGTTGGGGTGTCCTCCACCCTCGGTTTGCTGATCTACATGCCAATCACCTCTGGGAACATCTGCAGATGTTCCTCATATGCTTCGCTCATCTGCTAGGCATTCTCTAATCACAACTACTGGTCACATAACTCATAAGATAGCAGTAAACACTGAAGCTGTCTCTGCTTTTCCCCCTTTCTCCTTTCTTTCTGAAAGGATCCTTTGCTTCTTAGAATCTGTGTCCCCTGAACTACTGCGTTGTGCTCTCTGCTTCCAATTACATCATTCATGTCAGCCACAAAACTATCCAGTGAGATATTAGGCAACAGAAAAACTATGATGAGATGACAAAGGAGGTTATTTTTACTTTAGGGAGGCTATCTGGTTGTCAGTAGAAGTTATAAAATAAAATAAATACAACTCGGCATAGCTTTTGGCTGCACAAATCACACATTCTCTCTTGTTCTTGTCACTGGCTAGAGATTTACAAGTTTGTCACAACTGTATGAGGGATAACTCAACCAGCCAGAGTCCTGACCACTAAATTCAAGTCAGGACCTGAATTCGTGTCGTTCTGAGCTCTTGTCCACTGGGGACTAGGAAAGGTATCTGTGAGCGAGTAGCTTAAATTACCAGCCTATCAATAATAGAGTGCATTCGGTCAGATGCTGCAGTCTCTGTGAGGGCTGCTCATTCTCCACGTCTCTCCAGGCAAAAACCCAGGTCCTAGAGTCAGAATATTCAGCTCACACAAGGCTGTAGGATGGGGACCCCTGGCTTTGGCAGGAGTGGGACAAGCAGGACTATTGTCCCTGTCTCTCCTGCTTCCCATAGTTCTCTTGCCCGCAGAAGAATGATGCTCTCTCTGACTTCTGCTGTGCTGACGTGCCATAGTTTTCCTGTCACCATTGTGGGGGGCAGTGAGTGTATTTTTAGCACAGAGGGGATTTCTGTAGACTGGATGATCTACGTTTTTTTCCTTAAAACTTAGAAACAGGGGTTATACAAGAATATTGATCCTTTTTTTTTCCCCTTAAAACACCACTGTCAGGTTGTAATGCTACCTAAACACGTTATGCTTGGCAGGTAAATATTGATTCATTATGTCCCCTCTCTTCTATTTTGTATCAAATCCTTCATAAGTTGATTTTCCAGGAAAACAGAATGGCAACAGGAGAAAGCACTTTAAAGCTTTGAAATCTACTGCTATCCCCCAGTGCTTTAACCCCACATGGGATACACCCACTCTGTCCTTCCTTCCAACACCTAAGCAGTCACAGGTAACTCCCTGTCCCTGGAGACCGAGTGACAGCACCATGTGGGCTTGTGTGGTGCTGATGCACAGTGCCAGGTGCTGCACGAGGTGCTGACCCACGATTGCACTTATTTTCACAAGTTTCCTATTACAGAGCAACTACTAATTTTCTCTACCAGAAGGAGAGCTGGGCACAGATAAGATCTGTGGCAGAAATAGTGAGTGCTAATGCAGAAAGCTGAACCTAGAGATAGCTGGCTCACATCCAGTATCATAGCACCAGTGTCCACTCCTTTCCATGATCTCTTCGCTTGATTTAGTAACCTGAGTGTCTAGATTATTTACTTTATAACTTCAGTAGGTAGCAGAGCGCCACCCCATATAAGGAGCCTAATGAGCCTAATGTTAAGCTAGTGAAATGAAACACAGATTGAACATGATGAAGGGAAAGAACCATACTGCCCCATCCTGGGATTGGGTCAGGCATCTGAATCCTGTGGTGATACAGAAAAGCCCTATGCTTAGCTTTCTCAGGAGCCCAAGGGCGTGTGGAAAGTGAGTGGGCAGAGATGCAGAGTTCACAAGAAGAGGATGGGGACAGCTCAGCAAAACAGAGCTATGCAAGATGGATGAACTTGAAACGTACGGAAAAGACAGATTATGCAATAATGGGAAGGGAAAGAAACAAAGAATAGAGGCTGGGAAAAACAAAAGTCACTTGGTACCTTGCAGAATCACAGCTTAATCAATGCACCTAAGGCACGAATTTGTTGGAAGGAGGAGTGAGGAAGGTAGAGATAAATTTTGCAGCCATACTACAAATGGTCTCAAATCCTTTGACATTTCAGTAACTTAGAGACATGGCATCAAAATGGAATGAAAAACTGGTGGGAGTCAATGGATGAGCACTGGACAGGAGGAAAGGGCGGTGGTCCTGGAGGCTGTGCTTGTAGAGCTGAGCTGGTTCAGGTTGGGTTGGGGGTATCGGACCCCGCCATCCTGTGCACTTGGGTAAATTGTATGGTGTCCACAATGAAAACGTGGGGCTACACATCACAAGTGCTAGATAACTTTTATAAAGTGATGACATATACATATATATATATATATAATTAAATGTAATCATTTCTAAATTTAATATCTCTTATTCTGTAAGGTTTAAATAGGTCTGCATTGGTTATGGCTTAGGGTTTCCCTCTCACAGTGATGGAAAAGGGACTGTTGGGAGCAGTTATATCACTTGTAGTTTGCTACACCTGACTTATAAATCATGGAGGTTACCTGTGATGTAAAGCCATGCATTCCGCTCATACGTTTTCTATTCAGAACCTCAGCAATTAGGAAAAGACTGACCCACTCCCTCCATCCTGTGTGCTTACCTACAGCAAAGCCGGCTGGGCTATGACCACTGCTCTAGGATTTTCTGGTTCCACACAAGAAAAATTTTGGAAAGATCTGAAGAGGGAAACAACTACAAAGTCTTTTGCAGCCTCTGTTTTAAAACTAAATCTGCAATGGACTTTGACAATTCAACTGAACTTTATAGAAAAAAATAATCTAACTTTTATCTGGGTGAAGTTGCTTATGCATAAAGGTTGGTACATAAAGACTGATTTAGGGAAAAGCCCTTTATCACACTGGTAGTTGCTAAGGTAGAATTGAAAATAAATCAAGTGACCTTTTTGACTGAAATGACTTTAGCAGGCCCAAAGCCCATGGTGACTGAGATTTTTCTGAAAGTTTCGAAGCTTGCTTTTTAAATCTCTTAAGAGGGCTCCTCTCTCAACCAAGTGACCTCACCACAGGCGAGTCAGGTGAGAGGAATTGCAGATGCAAGGACAGTTAGGCCCTTAATGACCCTCAGGACAGAGAGAAGTGGGCTCAGACAGAGCAGGTTCTGGACCACAGAAGCACAGGCGTGGACTTGGACTCTGCTGGCTCAGGTTGCCCACAGAGTTAGATGTATAAAATCACCCCAGAGCAGTGTTCCTACACCTGAAAGCACTACAGAAGTATTTTCTAGTCTGTAGTGCTGGTAATGCCTTTGAGAATGGGGGAGGGGGGCCCGTAGCCACAGCAGAGGCAGGACACACCCTGGGCCCAGGTGGATAAGAAGGTGCGGAGTGTGGGATCTTAAGTACAGATGTCTGCAAGCGTGTGTTCGTCATTAAGTCCATGTTTTTCAGAAGTATTTTGTTTTACAGTGTCCTACATTTCCTTTTAATTTTATTTTAAAGAGAATAAAACAAAAGATGGCAGTACAGAGCAGATTAGAGCAGGACAACATAGGCAACACAGTACTTTACATTAAGACAACCGGATATTAACAGTAGCTATCACAATATATCTTACTCTGCTATAGTTGAGCATAGTTTCAAATACAATAATATCAAACATAACAAAATAGTATAAAGCCATGCAAAGAGTGAAAGAATTGCAGGGCTTTCTGAACCGAATAACAGAAAATGATCAATGGGTACAAAAAAAACCTCATTTTCAATAAAAAATTTTGTATAAACTATCACACATATTCAAATCCCAATGAGACACAATGAGATAGATAGAACCAATGGTAGTAGAAGAATAGAAGCATGGTAGGACTTCTAAGAAGGATGATATTAAATCAGCAATAGCTGTCATAATGTTTTGTTTTCTTCAAAACAGCTGTTCATATCATCATGCATGATATAGTCAAACAAAACAGAATAAAACCATTGTAACTGATGAATGAAAACATTGAAAGGCTTCAAAGCTATGAGATGGGGACTCATGCTTACCATAAAATCTTACTCTTATCAACTGTTATACTAGGGAGACTATACGGTATTTACATTTGTGAGTTTGGTTTATTTCACTTAAAGAATGGTCTCAAGTTGTGTCCATTTACTTATAAATATCTCAATGTGATCATTCTTTATAGCTGAGCAGTACTCCATTGTATAAAAATGCCACAACTTTTTTATCCATTCCACAGTTGATGGGCACTTAGGTTGTGTCCAAGATCTGGATATTACAAATTGTGCTGCTATAAACATGGGTGCACATATATCACTGTGGTATGAGGTTTTCAGTTCTTCTGGGAACATGCCCAGAAGTGGAATAGCTGGGTCAAATGGGACTTCCAAACCCAGCTTTTTGAGGAATCTCCAGACTGACCAACACTGGTTGCACCAGTCTACACTCCCACCAACAGTGCAGAAGAGTTCCTTTTTCCCCACAGCCTCTCCAACACTTGTTGTTGGTAGTGTTTTTTATCTTGGCCATTCTTTCTGGAGTGAGATGGAATCTCAGTGTGGTTTTAATTTGCATTTCTCTCATGACTAATGATGATGAACATTTCTTCATGTATTTATTTGCATTCATATTTTTTCATCTGAGAACTGTGTATTCATTTCAGATGCCCATTTTTGGATTGGGTGTTTGAATTTTGAGGGTCTGACTTTTTTTTTAATTCTTTATAAGTTCTAGACAGAAGTTCTTTGTCTGAGGAACTGTCCATGAAGATTTTTTCCCAATTTGTGGGGTTTCTTTTCATGCTGCTGGAAACCTCTTTTGACATGCAGAAACTCTTTAATAAGATGTGGTCCCAGTTATTGATTCTGGGAAGTATTTTCTGTGTAGTTTGGTTCTTGTTCATGAATCCTCTTCCTACCCCTATATCTTTGAGATTTTTACCAAATTTGTCTTCCAGCAGTTTTAGTGTTTCTGTTTTAATATTTGGATCTTTGATCCATTTAGATTTTAGTTTAGTGTATGGTGATAGACATGGCTCTAGTTTTAGTCTTCTGAATATGGAGAGCCAATTTTTCCAGCACTATTTGTTAAAGAGACTGTCATTCTTCCAGCGAGCTTGTTTGGCCCCTTTATCAAAGATAAGGTGGTTGAGTGAGTTTGTAGTTGTGGTTGTATCTTCCAATCTATTCCACTGATCCTCTGGTCTGTTTTTATTACAGTACCATGATGACTTTATTACTGTAGCTTTGTAGTATAATTTTAAGTCAGAGATCGTGATGCCTCCTGCCTTGCCTTTGTTGCTTAGAATTGCCTTTGCTATTCTAGGTCTCTTCTGGTTCCAGATGAATTTTAGGAGTGATGTCTCTATATCTATTTGGTATGATAGTGCTATTTTGATTGGGATTGCATTGAATTTGTATAGTAATTTTGGGAGAATGGCCATTTTTACAATGTTTGTTCTTCCTATCCATGAACAGCGGATGTCTTTCCATTTTCTGAGGTCCTCTTCGATTTTCTTTTTCAGGATATTATAATTTTCCTTGTATAGCTCTTTTAATTCTTTCATGAGATTAATTCCTAAGTATTTCATTTTTTTGGATGCTAGTGTAAAGGATGTAGCTTCTCTTATTTCTCTCTCAGTACTTTTGTTGTTAGTGTATAGAAATGCTATTCATTTTTGAGTATTGACTTTGTATCTAGCTACCTAGCTGAATTTATTTCTTATATCTAGGAGTTTTTCAATAGAGTTTTGGGGGTCTTCTTTTTTTATTAATTTGAAAGAGAATAAAATAAAAGGGGGCAGTACAGAGCAGATCACAACAGGACAACATAGGCAACACAGTACTTTACATTAAGACAACTGGACATCAACAGTAGCTAACACCATATCTCTTACTCTGCTATAGTTGAGCATAGTTTCAAATACAATAATATCAAACATAACACAATAGTATAAAGCCATGCATAGAGTGAAAGAATTACAGGGCTTTCTGAACCAAATAACAGAAAATGGTCAATGGGTACTATAATATCTCATTTTCGATAAAAAAAATTTTTGTTTAAACTATCATACATATTCAAATTCCAATAAGACACAATGTGATAGATAGAAACAATGGTAGTAGAACAAAAAAAGCATGGTAGGACTTCTAAGAAGGATGATATTAAATCAGCAATAGCTGTCATAATGTTTTGTTTTCTTCAAAACAGCTGTTCATATCATCACGTATGATATAGTTAAACAAAACAGGATAAAACCATTCCAAATCATGATTGAAAACTTTGAAAGACTTCAAAGCTACGAGATGGGGACTCATGCTTACCATAAAGTCTTATATACTCTTATCAAATCTCATACTAGGGAGACTATATGGTATTCACCCTTGTGAGTTTGGTTTATTTCGCTTAAGAGAATGGTCTCAAGTCGTGTCCATTTATTTATAAATATCTTGATGTGATCATTCTTTATAGCTGAGTAGTACTCCATTGTATAAATATGCCACAACTTCTATGTAAAGTATCATGTCATCTGCAAATAACAATAACTTAACTTCCTCTTTTCTTAACTTTACTCCTTTTATTTCTCTTTCCTGTCTTATTGCTCTGGCTAGTATTTCCAGTACTATATTGAATAGCATTGGTGATAATGGACATCCGTGTCTTGTGCCTGATTTTAAGGTAAAGGTTTTCAGTTTTTGACCATTTAATATGATTCTGGCTGTTGGTTTGTCAGAGATGGCCTTTACCATATTGAGATAAAGACCTTCTATTTCAATTCTCTGTAAGGTTCGTATCATGAAGGAGTGTTGGACTTTATCAAAAGCTTTTTCTGCATCTATAGAGATGATCATGTGGTTCTTCCTTTTGGCTCTATTGATACGGTGGATTACATTTATTGTTTTGCGTACGTTGAACCATCCCTGCATTCCTGGGATGAATCCTACTTGGTCATGGTGTATAATCTTCTTGATGATTTGCTGCATCCTGTTTGCCAATATTTTATTGAGAATTTTTGCATCTATGTTCATCAGGGAGATTGGCCTATAGTTCTCTTTTATAGTTGAATCTTTCTCTGGTTTTGGTACTAGAGTGATATTTGCTTCCAGGAATGATTTAGGCAGAATTGCTTCCCTTTCAATTTCATTGAAGAGTTTCAGGAGTGTTGGAGTTAAGTCTTCTTTGTATTTCTTGTAGAATTCTGCAGTGAATCCATCTGGGCCTGGACTCTTCTTTGTAGGCAAGGACTTAATTACATT
>PVJX010042008.1:0-14381 GCA_004027295.1 Dolichotis patagonum
CTCTCCCTCTCTCTTTCTTTTTGTACCAGGGATCGAATTTGCAACCTTATGCTTACCAAGCAAGTGCTTGAACCACTGAGCTAAATCTCTGGCCTGCTTTTTTTTCTCTTTAAATAAAGTTAAAAAAAACAAATATGCTTGGTCCAACATTCAGCTGTTGTTTTTAATTTTTTTGCCAGTCATACTTTCAATATCTAAATATACTGCAATTTTAGTTACCTGACTGTAAACTTAATATTGTAACAATGTCTTCTCATCTTTTTCAGCTCTGTTTCAGATAGATACTTAGTATTCACCCTAAAGGCTAGAACCCAAAATTAAAATTCCAAATGATATTTTGAATTCTGAATTTTAACTTCCAAGTTATTATCCCTGTCTCCACTTCTATGGGCTTCTTCAGAATAGAGACAATATAAGTTGCTGAGTAAATCCATGTGGTTAGATTCACTGGTAAAAATATTTGTTGAATAATAAAATTGGTAGAGGAAATACATCAGTAGCCATTCATCCTTCTCCAAATCCTTCAAGGTTGAGTTTAAGGATGTGAGATGATAAAGAATTGCCATCTAACAAAAACTAAATATTAGTAGTCTCTCATTCTAGCTGAAGAACTGGCAAATTTATCCTGTAAAGGATCAGATATAAAATATCACTTTGTACACCATTTGGCCTCTGCACAATTATTTTGCCATTATTCAAAAGCAGCCATATAAAATAAGTAAATGAGTGGTTGTAGCTGTGTTCCAATTCCACTTGGAAATCCTAACATTTGAATGTCTTGTAGTTTAAAGTGTCATGAAATATTATTCTTCTTTGCATTTGTTTCAACTATTTAAAAATGTATAAATCATTCTATCTTGCTGGTGATACATGATCAGTGACATGTTGGATTTATCCTGAAGGCCCATTTGCTGTCCCCTCTTCTAGCTATCATCTTTAATGCTGTTTTGGTTGAACAATCCCAGTGGCATGTTTTCCTCATTCACCTGAATTTTATCATCAGCTAATGGCATTTGGGAAAGAATCATAGATGTTTTTCTTTCTCATTTGTATTCTTCTTAGCCTCATTTTGACTGCAAAATTATTCTTCTGCTTTTCCTCATGATTTTATTTTTATCCCAATGAAATGTGAACTCTACACAGATGGATGCACATGTGTGCACGTGCACATGCGCACACACACACACACACACACACAAAGGAGAGTCAGGAAAAAGAGACTGAGATACCTGTCTTTCCTTAATACTATGAGAAATTGAGCTGACTCAGTCTGTTAACTTTGCAAATTTTGACAAGGAATGAACCTCTCTTTTAAAAAAAAATTTAAATTTTAAAGAGAAAAAAGAAAAAACAGAAAAAGCAAAAAGCAAAAAACCTAAAAAACAGCAACAATGAAACAAAACAATAGTAACAGACAACAACAACAATAACAAAACAACAATATCTACATAACTTTTCAAAACAGGATGATAGGAATTGAACAATAGTTATTATACTGCATATTGTTATCTTCAAAATATTTGCTCAGGTTACCAGATAGAAGAATAAAATAAAACAGTAAAATGAAACAAAACATTGGATTTCAAAAACAAGACAAGAAATTCTCCACAGTTGCCACAATGCACACTGCCATCCTCCACGTACATGCCCAGACCACCAGCCTCTGGCCTACAGAGTCTAACAATACGAGCATCAAGCTATTCCTTTCACCTCGGTTGCTATCATCTCACCCTGAGTTCCTCTGAATCAGCCAGTTGCTTGGTTGGTGGAGATGCTGTTCTGGTTTCCTGGCCCGCCACCAGCTGGCGTATGGGAAGTCATGGTTTGTTTCCTCACTGAGTCTCTTCCTGCTCCCCATGGTGGACCCTGGATCACAGGAAGGCATGGTTTGCCCAAAATTCTCTCTCTTTTTACAAGGGAGGATGGCAGTATGTTCTCATCACAGAATACTACTGGGGATTTGGGAGTCAAAAGAATCAGAATAGTCATTCATACAAATCCTGTTTAGTTGAACTTAGCTGGTTCTCACATTGTACATTTCTCTTTTGAATATAGGTCCAGGTATTCTCCCTCATACTTGGATGGTAGCTCAACTAGGCATGACATTTGTGGCCTGAGAATCCTAAAGTACCAATCTTTTAATTCTATTAGCCACCTGTGTTTTGCTGAGATAAGGCCAGCCGAGATATCTTGCTACCCTGGCCAGTGTTCTTGAACAAAATGTGAGACGGTATATGAACTTCACTGAAATATTTACCAAAATTGATTGTCGTTTGTACTTCATATAATTGAAAGTGATTTTTGTCTCGCTATTTTTTGACCAACTCTTAGTAGAACAGTATTAAGTTAAATCTATGGGGAAAGCAGACACAGTTGCTTCAGGCTGAGCCACATCATCGGGGTCACCCTGAGTGCCAGCGGTCTGGTCCTCCACTTAACAAATTCAGAAAGTTGATTTTTGTGGCATTCATACAGAGGTGATGAGGCTTCAAGAGACTGAGTCATGCTAACTAAATTTACAGGAAACTAACTGATTAAATGAGAAGCAAGCTGATTAATTTACACTGAGCAATGGAACTGTCAGCCAGCCAGCACTTTTCTGCCAGAAGAAAAAATAAGTTAGAAAACCAAATCAAGGTCCGAAGGTTGCTTCAAGAAAACAAAATTCAAGACGAGGGTCATTATACGGGTTTAATGGACAGTCACCAAGCTATGGAAGACTGATGAGCCCCAATTATCTGCTCCCATGGCTGAACTTCCTTGCAGATACCAAGAGTTCTGTGATTGCTGGTGACCCGTCTCTCATAGCCAATACTGAGACAGACTGTCTCACTCTACTGTTCTCTTTTGTATGAAATGTATGAAATGAAAAATAACCCAGAATACACAGGAAAAACGTTCTGCTGCCATCACCCAGTGGACCTAATATTTCACCTCGAACTCCACTTCTATTTCCCTCATTGGTTTTTTCCTATCTTCTTGTCCTATTCTCTGAGCTTTTCCTTCCTTTCATTCTGACTGGAAGTCAGCTGTGCCCTCAGAACAATATTTCCCCTGTTGTCTTCTTACAGGGTAGCTGCTCTCTTTTTGTGTGATTTGTGTTTTTTGTTTTTAAAATGTATCTATTTTCTCTATTTTCCTACTACTACTTCATGATCATGGATCTGATCATGGATCTGAAATGGGGGGAGTAGGTAATCTTATTTTTCATTACCATTTTCAGACCATTCTTTCCTCCATCAAAACAACCTAATTTTAATCTCAGGAATCACTAATGCCTCCCCCTTGTTTCAGTCAATCTCAACCCCATGATTCTGTGTATATTTTAGCTTTGGACATATCTTCACTCTCCCCAACACTGCATCTGCCTTTATTCTTGGTGGTTTCAACATTAAAGGCAGGTAACCCTCTCAGCTCCTTTATCTCTTCTCTTCCAGTCATCTGAACCCCTCTCCACTGCAGCCATTCTGTTGATCACACCATAGATCTCATAATGCTAGTAACTGCATCCCACTTCATAGTCTGAATTTTACCATCCCGTCACCACCTACCTACCAAGACATATGATTCATTGATCCTATCACCTTTTCACCATTTCCTTTCCACATAGTCTTCACTTCCTTTATCATGGAGCTTAGGTTCCATAGCTCATTGTTATCATTCCCCTCTAGTGTAAGTCTGTGACTCCTTTACCCCATATCTTGTCTCATCATGCCCATCTGACAAAGTCTTCACTCTGTTTTAATCAGTTTTTCTGCCTCCTCTGAACTGGCACTGTACAGCTAGCTGTGCCTAGGGAAAACACCACATGCCTCCTGGTCTCCCTTTAGACCAATGATCATTACTCTCAGGTGAGCCTGTGATGCTACTCAGCAACTTCATTATAATTACCAATTCATTTACTCTTCCATTCTTCTAAACACACATTGCCTTCTCTTCTCCCTCTGCCTCCAGTATCGTCCTCATCCTCGCTCTCCATGAATGACTACTTTCTCTGGAAAGGAGAAGCGATCTGCTGAGCAGCTGCTACCTGTGTGCCCATCAGCAGCTGAACCCATCTGCAAGCATGTACTACTCTCCCTCCTGTTGCTGTATTATGAACCATCTGTGCCCCTGACTAACACCAGTCCCTCAATGTATGCACTCAGCACATTTCCCTTCATGGACTTCAGGACAGTCTTCCAGCAATTCTCCTCTCTCTCTTATAGCATCACTTTTATCCTCATTTCTACCAGACAATCCCATCAGTATACAAACATGCTGGTCTTTCTCCCATCTTAAAATCTGATTTTAATCTTATAACACCCTCCAATTATTTCCCTTTTCTCTCTTCCCTTTCATAGACAATCTCCACAAAGGTATTACCCATACTTATGACCTTCAATTCCTTCTTCTGATTATCTCCTAAATTCATTCCACTCAGTCTTTCCTCTCCACTTCCCTGGAACTGCTCCTGTTGAGGCTACCGATAACTTCTACCTTGCTGATTCAAATGGTTACTTCTCAGAGTCTTTCTTATACACGTCATCAACAGTGGACACCAAATAGCATTTTTTCCTCCT
This sequence comes from Dolichotis patagonum, assembly GCA_004027295.1. NCBI lineage: Eukaryota > Metazoa > Chordata > Mammalia > Rodentia > Caviidae > Dolichotis > Dolichotis patagonum. Next base: position 4,563 of record PVJX010042008.1, read on the forward strand.
GGAGCTATTATTTCAGTTGGGCTGCAGGACCCCACACTCTTCTGATCCTCTGCCTCTCATTGGCCCCTCCTTTAAACAGTGGGACTTCGTGGAGCTCATTTCTTGGTCTTGCTCTCTCCCTCTCTGGCTTTTTCACTCTCTCGCTCTCTTGCACTTGCTCTCACTCTCTCTTTCTCTTCAGTTCCTTAGTGATCTCACCCCATCTCATGATTTTGCTTACTATATACACTATAGCAACTCCTAAATTGATTTCTCCAGCCCAGATCTCATCCTTGGACTTCATATTTGTGTATCCAACAGTTTACTTCAGAACCCAACTGGGATATATATCTGGCATCTGAATATTGTCATGTACAAAAAATCTCTTGGCCTAACTCCTCTTTCCAGGTCCCACTGCTAAAAGCCTTGTCAGTAAATGACACCTTCGTTCTTCCATTTGCTTAGGCTTAAAACAATGATATCACTTTTTATTCTTTATCACATACTTCACATCCAACTTGTTAGTAACTTCTGTTGACATTCTTCCAAAATATCACAGGATTCAGGTCTCTTCCTACCCCCTCCTCTACTACCCACTTTGGTCAATATCACCATCATATTATCTCTTGACTGGATATTTGTAATAGGCTCCTACTGAGTCTCCCTTAATTGCATTCCCTGATACAGTTAGTTTAAAATAGTTTCCAGAATGCATTTGGATAAAATAATTAATCAGAAATCAGATCATGTCACATCTTTGCTTCAAATTTTCCAATAGTGTCCTCTCTTGGTTACTTTTCTTGTTGTTGAGACAAAGTACCAAACACCCAAAGTTAAAGGAGGAAAGGTTTATTTCAGCCAAAAGTTTGGAGAGGTTTCAGTTTATAGTTGTGTGACTCCAAGGCTGGGTGGCATGGCAGATGGGCATCACAGAGGAGAAATAGTTCATGGAAAGCAGAAGGCAGAAGGTAGCAAGGCAACAAGCTGTAAACAATAAGCAATAACCCTCTTTCTGTCCCCCACTATTTTATTCATGCTACCCATCCTTAGAGCAGGTAACACTCACATCCTAAATCCTAGTATTGCACCCTTGATCTCAGCATCATACATGCTGGATCTGGCTACCTCTGAAAAGCCCAACCTATGACTGCCTCAGGCTTTGAGGGGACATCTAGATACAAGCCATAACATGCCCCATCTCCCACAAAGTCCTTGCAGTTCAGGCTCCGCATCATCATTATTCTTTGGCCTCATTCACTCTGATTCAGCACCTCTAGCCTTTGTGTTTTCTTCAGCATGCTAGGAAGGCTTGGGAATTTTACCCCAGATGGTTTCCCTGACTGTAGCAATCTTCCTCCAAATTCTCTTGGCTTACTCTCTCACATTTTTTAGGATTTGTACCCATAACCATGTTATTTTAAATCAATCCACACACACATACCTAGCATTCTCTATACCCTTCCTGCTTTATTTTTATTTCACTTAACCACTGTATTTTTATTCATTTATCACCCTCACACAAACTATATATTCTAATTACTTGTTATTTGTTTATGTCCTGTCCAACCCCATCTCATCTACACTACAATGTAAGCTACTTGAAGACAGAGATTTTTGTCTTTTTCATTCACAGCTCAGAACACATAGATCATGGTGGGTACCTAAAAAGTATATTTTACAGAGGAAGGAAAGGAGATAATAATGTTTAAAGTACAAATGATTCCTATTTGTTTTGACTCTATGAGAAATTATTTTATTTTTTTATAATTGAGTTTACTGGTACAATTTGATACATATAATTATCCCATTCATCATAGGGAATTTGTACTTGTACAAGATCTACCTTAATTTCTTCTTTTTTCTCCTTCAATCCCTTCCCTTTCATTCAACCCCTCTTCCTCTCCTAATCTATAATGCTTTGTTTCCATTTTTCCTTCTTTTCTCCTTTTTTTCCTTTTCCCTTCCTTTCTTTCCCTGTCCCCCTCCCTAATTGCCTTTTCTTTTTAAACAACTTCTTCCTATTTCACAATTGCTGTTACACGTTTTGGTTCTTATTTATATTTTCTATGAGAAAATTTTAAATTTCAAGTAACTTACTTGGGATTGGGGATACATATTGTCCCAGAAACCCTGGGCAGTAATGTCTATCCTTTAGAGACTGAGTATCCAAACTGCAAACTCAATCCCAATTATTTACCACAAAGTGCCAACACTGCAATTAAACCTAAATACTGAAATTTTTTAAAAACCCATATATTAACACCTTTTGTCTTAAAAGAACAACAAATAACATGCATGCCATAAGTTCATCACCCTGAGATAAGTTCTTAAAATGATAGCTCTTTTAATACAACATAGTACCCTAGATTGAACTACACAGAAAGGATATAAGAGGGAAAAAAACTTTCGAAATTTTAACAACATCTGTAGCTTAGCTCATAGTAATATAACAGTACTAGTTTCTTAATAGAGACAAAAGTGCTGTGGTAATGTAAGATGCTGATATAAGTAGAAAAGTAGTAAGGAGTTTATGGGGACTTCCTATATTACCTTTACAAAGTTTCTACAAATTTCAAGTTATTTTTTTCCAGTATTTGGATATTAAAAACTGTCTTTTCTATAAACATGAGTGTGCATATGTTGCTGAGGTATGATGCTTTGAATTCTTTCAGGGAGATACCTAGAAGGAAAGTAGCTGGATCAAATGAGACTTCTGGTCCTAGTTTTCTGAGGAATCTCCACACTGATTTCCACAGTGTTCATACCAGTCTACACTCCCACCAACAGTGGAGAAGTATTCCTTTTTGCCCACATCCCCACCAGTATTTGTTGATTTCTTGATGATAGCTGTTCTTTCTGTTGAGAGATGAAATCTCAGTGTTGTTTTAATTGGCATCTCTCATCAGTGATGTCGAACATTTTTTCATATATTTATTTGCTATCCATTTCTTCATCTGAGAAAAATGTATTCATCTCAGACATCCACTTTTGTATTGAGTCTTTCAATTTGGGGGTTCTGATTTTTTCCAGCTCTTTATATGCTCCCTTTTGTATGAAGAGCAAACAACCCAAATGCCCATCAACTGGTGGATGGATAAAGAGGATGTGATTTTTTTAATATATACAATGGAGTGCTACCCAACCATAAAGAAAGATAAGCACCTTGAGATGTACTCAAGTGAAATCAATTGGACACACATTTGTGGATACTGCATTGTTTATCTGCTGTGAGAAACCAAAATTGTAAATTGGGCGAAAAATTTTAATAGGCATTATGAAATAGGGAAAAATGTTCAAATGGAAAGGGAAAAAAGGAAGGGAAGAAGAGGAATGGAAAGAAGGGAAAAGTAAAAAAGAGAGAAAAGAAGGAAAAAATGGAAACAAACTTTTTGTAAATAGGGAAGAAGGATTGAAAGGAGGGGAGGAGAATGGGAAAAAAGGATCAAGTTATATCATGTACAGGTACAAGTTCCCTATGATGAATGTGATCATTATGTATATCTAAAATGTAGCAGTAAAGTCTGACTAAAGAAGAAAATTAAAAATAAAGTTATTTTTAAAATGTTAATTTAGTGCAGAGGGTGGGCGTGGACAACACCAACCCTCCAAAGATGTCCAGTTGCTCATTTTAAGATACTGCATGTTAAGTTACATGAAAAAAAGAAAACAATTTTCTTTTGGAATTAAAGATGAAAATAAAATAATTTGGAGGAAGGATATTGCATATTATGTTGGATAATTTCAGGTAGATCCAATGTAATCACAAGGATCCTTAGAATTGGAAAAGGAAAGCTGAAGAGAGAAGTGACTATGAAAGAAATATCCGAAGCATGCAACATTGCTGGCATTGATGATAAAAAGAGGCAAAGAAGACAAGAACTGAAAAATTTCAAGGAAACACATTCTCCTCTAGACTTTTTAAAAGGGACCATAGCTTTGCCAACACCTTAATTTTAGCCTTGGGAGACCTAGATCAGATTTCTAACCTATTGAATTGTAGCACAATAAATTTGGGGAGTTTATGTAACTATTTTTCTTTTATTAGTATATGTATATAGTATATTACATAATAATTATATTCATCTTGGAGAAATGGTAGATATGCATATCACATCTTACACATTGGGTTGTTTTAATACACTAAGTTTGAAAGACTTCATTATAGGAAAATGAAGTACATAGAGTTTCTAGTGATTATCACAACATCGAAAGTTGGGTATCCTCTCCATTTTACAGAATGGAATTCTGAGCCTCATAAAAACTAAGATTGTGTAGCATGTGAGTGGCAGAGCTATGGCCTAAAGAAGTTCTGACTCCTAACTTCATACTCCATTATCAACACACTGCCACCAAGGTTAGAGTCCAAAACAGCCTACAAAACCTTATTTAACTCCCTAGTAGAGTCATAATACTGTGTGGTACAAGTTTTGAAAACTATGTTTTGAAAAGCAAAAGTGACTGTGGAGTCACTATTCCATTTAAACTGCAAAAAGTGCATCTAAAGGCATATTTAGATATTTTTAAAATGTGTATGTGCCAGATCTCTGTCATATTCTAAAACCAGAAAATGAAATGCCATATACCTGCATAAGCTGTGTTTGTTTATAATGAAAACTGATGCTTAAGGTAAATATGATTTAATTAAGAATAATAAGCAAGTAGATAGAGACTTCCATGGAGAAGCTGAAGGTGACTTTAGGTCATTCTCCAGGCCTTTAGAAATTGAGGGCACTGTTGGATTTATAATGTCTAATTTTACTTCAAAGCTTAGGGATACAAATGCATCAGTAGCGCTGCTCTTACCTAGCCTTGATCAAGATTGTTTTCAGCTCACAAAAGAACATTGCTTTCATTCAGAAACAACACAAAAATTGCCCCAAGCCTCAAAGCAAAGTTTCATAATCCATTTTGCTTATTATCTTTCTCCTATTTTCTTGGTTTCTAAGCCTATCTTCGTCTTGGGCTCTGGGTTTTTTCTGTCTCTACTCAGGATATGGGTATATACATGCTCAGAGTTAACCAAGTGGTTTCTTATTCATTAGCTTGGTTTGGTTTTGCTGCTCTCAAAACCCCTTTGAGGTGGGTGAGGCAGATAATCCTACAGTATCCATATTTTATAGGTAAGGAAAGCCAAATTAAAAGGAATAGAACTAAGACTCATACCCAAGAGAGTCAGCGTCAAAGCTATTTCCATCAACCCTAAGACTAGATATCCAAAAATGGAGCCACATTCCAGTGGAACCTAGTATGCAAAGGATTTGAAAATGAGGAGATACTGCCCCCAGGGGGAAAATTTGGTGGATAGGAAGCCCAGAAAAGCAATGCTGCTGCTGTTCCTACAAGGAGAGACAAAGAATAAAAACGTCTGTGGGTCCCTGAGTGAGTGCATGTGTCAACCATTTCTGCCATTCTTCGGTGGAAAAGGACAATGGACAAGTGGTGCCAAGGGGCAAGGGAGAGTAAGGAAGCTGGTAGAAGGAAAATGATGAGAGCTGCTCATCATGAAGGCATCAGTGACTTGGCTTAGACTGTTCTTTGTCATGGAAGTATCTTATTTCTCCATCCATTTTGAAGGACAGTTTTGCAGGGTACATCAGTCTGGGTTGAAAGTCATTTTCCTTTTAGATCTTAAATACTTCATTCCATGCTCTTCTTGACTTCATTGTTTGTGTTGAGAAGTCTGCTGTGATTCTGATAGGATTTCCTTTATAGGTGATCTGTCTCTTCTCTACAGCTTTTAATATTCTGTTCTTAATTGGATTTCTGGGATGGTGATTATTATGTGTCTGGTTGTAGTTTTATTTTGGTTATGGCTCTTTGGAGTTCTATATGCTTTGCTTATCTCTAGTCAGTTTTCATTCTCATGTTTGGGAAATTTTCAGATATTACTTCTCTAAATAGTCTCTTGATATCATTTGTGTTGTCACCTTCTTTTTCATTTATCCCTATCAATCTTATGTTGCTTTTGTTTGCATCATCTTGCACCTGTTGAATCATTATTTCCTGATTCCTCGTTATTTTTAAAAGATCTTTCCTTCCCTATTCACTAGGTGCAATCTTGTCTTCGAGGTCTGAAATTCTATCTTCACTTTCATTGAGGCAGTTTTGCCAACTTTCAATGGAATTTTTGATTTCCTGTATATCTCTTTGAATCTGAATATCTCTATCTCATGCATCCTCTTTGTTTCTTATATTATTCATTCAGGGAATCCATCTTTTTGCATTGTTCCTGTAATTTTTTAACTATGTCTTCTTTAGGTGTGTTCAGCATTTCTTTCATTACATTTATCATTTCTTCTTTTACCTGGGAGATTATTTCTGATTTGAATTCTTTTATAGCTTCCTGGAGTTGTTTCTTTATTTCAGTTGATATCATTTCAGGCATTTCGGTGTATGGCTTATATTTTCTTCTATGTACATGGCTCCTAGGCTTGCTTGGGATGGGCTGGAAGTTTGAGTGCATTTTGGTATTTCATTTTGTCCTTTTTTATATTTCTGCATTTCAAGCAATGTTTCAAAGTTTCCTGCAGGCATGCTGGAACTCACCTCATGTGCCCACAACTCCCCAGAACTGATTGGAGGTCCGTGGGTGTGGCCCAGTGGGGCCCACAGTGACCTCCCATGCATCCTCTGGTGGTCTAGGATGCTGAGCAGGATTCCAGCTGCTGGGGGCAATGGTACAAAGCTCTCCCTGAGCAAGCACAACCTCACTGGAACTCTGCAGTGGTCAGTTTTATATGCCAACATGGCTAACCTATCATATTCAGTTATTCCACTAAGCACTAACTTAGTGTTTTTCTGCAAAAAGCTTTTGTAGATGCAATTGAAACCTACACCTGTGTTTAAGGACATTATCCTCAGTCATCTATTTGGGCCCTATTCAATCAGTTGAAAGGTCTTAAGGATAAAACGAAAGTTTCCCTGAGGGATAGGAAATTCTGTCTTAAGACTTCAGTATCTGTCTCTGTCCAATAATTTCCAGCCACCCTTCCTTATAGGTTGCCCCATGGATTTCAGACTTTCCTAGCCAATATCTACAACCATACAAACCAGTGAGTATGTCTGCAGAGAGGGGGTATGATTCAAAACTACATTGAAAGGAACACAAGAAGAGACATGCTTGAAGAAAACACTCTGAGATTTGAAGTTCACAAGAAGAGAGATGCCAGAATCATCAAATTGTCTTGAAAAAGTTAACTGACATTGAATGCAGGGAAGACATAAATATATGATACAATGGTTAAAGAAGCAAGTTTAAATTATCTACAATACTAAGTCTTATGCAACACTCTAATTTCCTAAGAATAATTTTGAAGCTTTTTAAATTTGCTTTCAAAATTCTGTTTGGGATAACTGACAAAAATATACTTTCTGTATCACTGGAAAGCCCAGCTATAAAAGTTAAGAATCATTGCCAACTTTTTAAACTAAGTAAATTATTTCCTTTATTATCAAAGAGCCTTCCATGTAAGGGTTTAATACAATGTGTTAGCGTGACCTGGTTTGTTTATAAAAGCACTCACTCTGCCTTCTGGGTGGAGATAAGACTCAAGACTGGAGGACAATTAAAATGGAAATGGAGAATAATTTAGACGCTTGCAATGGTCTAAACCACATGAAAGCAGTCTGGGGCTGGAACTGGGACTGTGGCAGTAGGAAAAGAGAGAAGTGGGCAGATGTGCTTATATTTTCAGTTTGAAATGATGGTTGGGACTTCCTGAAGCACTGGATATGAGGATGAAGAAATAGGATGTGTCACTGATGACTACTAGGTTTCTGGCTCATGGAACAAGATAGATGAAAGTGTCATCAACTGAAATAAAGAACATTGGAAGAGGGCCACATTTGGTTCAAGGGGATGGTGGAGAGAGAGAGAAGAGCATGAGTTCTCTTAAGATCTGTTTCATTTGAAATTTCTGGAAGCCATTCAAAAAGAGATGTCAAGCTGACAGCTAGATATATAGGTCCAGATCCCAAGGCAGAGTCCTGAAGACACAAATGTGTGAATCATCTGCCTACGGGTGGTAATCGAAGCAGAGGCTGTGAATGAAATCACCTAAGGAAGGACTGTAGAGTGAGAGGGGATGAATATCCTAATGTTAAGCACCAAGGTACTACATTATTTAATATCTGGATACATATAACTTTTCATGTTATAAGTGCAACAAATGTTTATCAAACTACCTTATGGAAAAGGTTCTAATGAACCCATTGCTGACAGGGCTCCCAAACACATGTCCTTAAACACTGGTTCTTTCATCCCGCTGGCATTACTCCACCTATCCCTTCAGATATCCAGGAGATTGCTGTCAAGCGGTGCTGAGCTTCACTCAAGCTGGATCTGTTTCTCTCTCTTTAAGTTCTGCAGCTCAGACAGCCCATGCAGCCAGTGCACTCATGTGCACACTTCATTTACATCCTTCCAAACTATGCCCTATGCTCATAGGAATTAGACAGCAAGGTTCTTGACAGCGAGATTTAAAATACCGCTGGCATGTTTAAGTGTACGCTTTATAAAATGCACACTGGCAGTTTACAAAACTACCATGGTCATGTTGCCATGATATAATCAAATAGTTATTAAATGTCTATTGCTTTTCCATCCCTGGGGAGAATAGGAGAAAAGCAAGAGACTTACATCCTGGAAGAGCTTTTCAGTCTATTTAGGGAGACAAGGTTAATACTCATGATACAAGGAGAGAAAAGACAGGACTGACTGAGCTGGCTGCTTATCATACAGTATCAGTGCCGAGGTTCATCAGAGTTTAGTTTACACTTGCAGAGCAAGGCATTGAGTTCCTGATGCTCTTGTGCTGCTGGTCACACCACCTCTCTTCGAGCTTCTAGGAGGAAGTGGACAGAAACCGTATTTGGCAAACAGATCTCTAGGATAGAATGTTGAACAACCACCTGCACAAATCAATTAAATCTCATATAATAGAATCAGAATCTCTTTTAAATGATGTAGGCCACTTGAGAGATTTAGAAATCAGTTCCCAAATTAATTTAGCATTTATCTTCCAGACAGGCTACTACAGCTAACAAGAAACCCCCGTTAAAGGAATTCAAATGAATGTGGTTGAGGGAAGGAGCTCCTCCTTTCTCATCCCTCTTGGCTGATCTTCAGCATCTGACACTGTTGCCCACTCACTCCTGTTCCCCACCCTGACCTGTACCACACATTCCTGGCTCGTTTCCTACATCTTTGATTGCTCAGCCTAGAGCCCAGTGTCAGCTACCTAGGAGATATTCAACCAATAATTTTGAGTCATTGAATACTTTCTCTTAGTGCCTTTTAAACTCACTTATATTTTCTTCCAATACTTAAAGAGAGAAATCCCCTTCCCCATTTCTCCTTCTCTGACCACCTTCTTCAATACCATCTCTCCTTGTGAGTGACCACACCTACTCCCATGGCTTCAGCTGCCACCTGTATACCAAAGGCACTCATGTGCTTACCTCCATGTATTCTGTAAGCCTCACACCTTCAACAACCTCCAGGAACTCTCCTGGATGCACGACAGACAATTCAAGATCAGCATGTCAAAAACTGAACTCAGATCTTTCTTTTTAAACTTACACTTATTTCTGTCTTATGAATGTAGGCTTAAAACCCTGCCAACTCATCAGTTCATAGGGCTCAAGCTTTCAAACATTTTCAAACCTGCCCACTTCTGTGCACTGCCTCGTGTTCCATCAGTTGTGAGGTCTTATGCTTGTCCCCTTCCCTATTGTCTCTGGCTCCCAGCTCCTCCTCCCCATCCTCACTGCCACTGCACTGCCATTGTTTATTGTCTGTGTCTTTGTTGTTGCTGGCTGGTTAATATTCTCTACAAAATT
>PVJX010042009.1:0-14385 GCA_004027295.1 Dolichotis patagonum
AAGAAACTTTCCTTTGGAAAGGAACTTGGTTGATTTGAATCTCAGACTCTGGTAGACTGTGTAGATTTCCATGAGTCAGAATTTTTATTTTATAAAAGAAGCTAATAATTTTAAAGTTTGTAATGGTTAAAACAATGATGTATATGAGGTTTCTCAAAATATCTGTCACATACTGGACAAGAACTGCTTTATAAATCCAACTGGTATTGGTTTATTTATAATAAAACTCACTTGCCTACTTTATAAAAGAAAATTTCACTTAGATGATTCTAATTTTATTGACAAAATAAGTGTTGCTTATTGATTTGTTATTTCACTTGAAAAATATATTATGAAAGCATGTCTTTTTGCTTTTGGGGTGATGTAAGCTGAAGATGTTAATCAGATTTATGATTTTTGCTTCTAAAAATGAGACTAAGGGTATTAGATATAAAACATGATGTGTTGACCTGTCTAGGATATCTTGAACAATGTGTGTAGGAGAACTGACAGATTTTCTTAGACTTTCATCCACCTTAAGAAGGAAATATTGATGACATCCTTTAGATTGAAATCTGAAGGCCTGTCTCTAAATACATCAAGAAAACTCAGACAGTAATAATACATAGAAGAGTGACATATATTTTTTACAGTGTGAAGTGGGTAGACAAGTGAAAAGTGGTAAATTATTATTAGCACCTTACTTTATAAAAATGCTGAAATGTGTTGGCTATATAAACAAAATAAGTGAATAGAGATGTTAAAAAGAATAGATAAATAATAAGAGATATACAGAAACAAACCAGTTTATATTTGAGTAAAATATTCATCTATAAAAATATCCTTTAATACTAAAGAGTGTTCAAGCCATCAGTTAGCATCCAGGAACATGGTAAAGAAATGCTATGTCTAAAACCTTTAACACTAATATACAAGTAATGAATATTTTTTCTGAAGAATTAATTTAAGAACAAATGGTCTAGGGAGAAAGACTTTTCTCAAATTTCAGTTGTGTCCACAAATTTCTTTGTAGAGGCATAAGAACACTCTAGCATTATACAACTAACCATACATCAAGGATGCTATAGATTGTAGTAACATCTGAACTCCACGTTAGACATCAATATTAAATGATATATTTATGCAAGGTCGATAAAAGCAAGTTGAACATGGCTGAAAATTCCATCTACCACAACCACCTTTCACAGAGTAATCAATTAAATAACTCCCTTTGAAAAACTTTCTGAATGTCAGTGAAGTTTCCTTTTGTCAGAATTGATTGAAATTTAATGACTTATGATTACTTAACTAATAAAATGTTGTATGTGGGTTCAATATTCACTAATTATTAAAACATCTGGGCTCTATTATTCACTTTCTTCATCTCCTTTTTCAGAAGAAAATTTTAAACCTAACCTTTCTCAAGTTCTAGAAAAGTATTTTGGAAAGATTCAGAGGGAACCGAAGCATTTGTGACTTCAAATACATTAATAATCTCTGTGTATTTGTTTTTGGAAGTGGATTAAAAAATTCAAGTCATGATTTCCCAAATATTTCACTAGTTTAACATGTGAAAGACTTGGTAAGATTATGACCATAACAGCATCATGGTAATTAATTTACTGCTTACTAACATGTCCCTAAAGAGTTTTGGGGATGGTATCATTATGGCTACTTTTCAATTATGAACTGTATTAGCTTATATGAATATTTCCACAAGATACTTCCTTTTAATATAATTTTCTTAAAGCTTTTGAACTGTATATTTTCTGACCCTGTATGTTAGTTTCTTTTGATAACATCCTAATATCCTTTTGTTGGCTTTAAGATTTAGTGGAATTACATATCAAACTTACCATCCAACCTAAAATTATTTAACTGATATTTTGATTTGGCTACACAACTCTCAATACACTATAATTTTGGTTTGTGGATTTATAGGAAAGTTTAAGAGAACAGAAAGGGAAAAAATGAAATAGGCTGGCTGGTGACAGGTTTGATATCCTTATCTATATATAGTAGTACCCTGAAGTGAATCCATGTGGTGATTGAATGTCAAAATATTTATTTTTAAAATGATATTAAGCATCATTACTAGGCATATAGAAAACTGCCATGATCTAGATATTTGAGACAGTGCATAATAAATAAATAAACAATATTCTTTATTTTGTCTTACAGTGTTTATTAACTGCATATAAAGCTTATTGATTACACAAGTGTATGAACTGTAAATAAAGCCATTAACTGTGGACTTTTATACACAGAATATTTTTGCAATTACAAGTTTATGCTTCTCATAAACTCATGAAGAACTGAATGATTTTCCCCAGTTGGCCTGAAGAACCTAAGTATAGAAATGTTTTAACTTAATTTTACTGCTTGAAATTAAACTTTGATGTTATAAAATTAGATATATTAGAAAACATAAGATAGTACAATAAGGAGAAAATATTTGCAGCCTCAGACAACTTTGAGGCAAGAAAGTTGTTTCTAAAATTTTATTATGTGTAAATTTACATCCAAATCACAAAGATGAATTTAATCAATGGTTATGGCTTTGAAGACACATGGAAAATTGTCAAGTATAGTTTAGGTCAACATCAATGAAATCAGATTTTCACATGTACAGTAGTTAAATGATTATATTGATATTTATCAGAATCAAAGTATTATTTAATGCATTAAGCCTTTTGTTTAGAGTAAGATATTTTTTAATTTTATCAATAAAAATGCAATATTTTATGTATAGTTTTCATTTCAAAGCATCTGAAAGATATACAAAATATACCCATATAGATAGAGATATCATTTATATCATGCTAGTCATTTTATTTACAGACATTTTTATTTTTGAAAGTAGAAAAGAAATTTCTACTAAATGAATGCAAGGACAAAATACATTTAGCTGGACTTGAATATAACAAGTGGTAACATTATAAGCCAACTGATTTTAAAAACTTCAAGCTTTATACAAAATATCCAGTTGAGTTCTTAAAAGTTACAGAAGTAAACAGACAAGTTCCAAAAGAGTAAAATTTTAAAAAATTACAGAGGAAGAGTACTCATTTTCTTCACAAACAAGTGATATACAAATAAATTATGAACAGCTTTTATTAGAAGAATGGCAAAAATAAGTGAGCATAGTATTCTCAGTTGGGAAATATTTAATGAATATATATACACATACTGCTGCTCTAAAGACATGTAAATCACTTTTTGTGAGGCTTATACAACAGTAGTTTTTCAAAAATTTAAGTAGGCATTTTTATTCAATTATATAGGTAAAGAAGTAAACCCACCAGATTTAACATCATCAGCATACTTGTTTTTCTACCCTGGGGTAAATGAGAAAAAATAAATGAATAAAATATGGTTCTTCAACACTATTCAGCTATTTGAAAAGAAGCAGGTGTTTATTGCTAATATATATTGTTAAACAGACATATTTCAATTGAAATCTTTCTAGGCTTATAACTTGTTAACTATCATACTTTTATTATTTACTTATTTTGCAACAGAATTTAGTTGTTTCTGTATGTATTAAAAAACAGTAATGTTTGCTTACTACAATTTAAGACACACAATTATCTATTTCATGCACCATTACTGTAGGAGAAGGCGGCCTTTAGTCAGGAAAATACGTGAGATAAGAGTCTCATTGGGCTTTTTTAGCTAACCTGACTAGGAAGAGTTAAAACTTCACTGGAGCCCACAGTTAGCAAGACAAGAAGCGAGGTGAACAGGGAGCGTACGGGGGAATCCAGGTGCTCTAAATCAAGGTAGCTGCCCCCACTCACCTGCAGTGCAAAGGCAGCCACTGAAGAGGAAGTTATGTTTAGTGTATAAATGCACACGCATACGCCCCTTATTTATTTGCTAAGTCTGCTTGGATGTAAGGTCTCTTGTGACCCCATATATTCCAGAGATGAAGTCCTGACAAGGACAGGTGGCCTGCTCTGGAATGTGCACACAGAGGTGCTGTGAGAATCAGTACCCTGGGCCATGGGATCCACCTGTGACGGCCCGGGGAACCGATCCAGTCACGGCAATTTCCAGGCAGGGACAAGGACCCTTGCATTCAATAAAGGGTCCACAAGTCCTGCATCTTTCCAGAGCCCCACGCCGATTTATCAGGGTAGCTATTTCTCTTTTCCCTTTGTCCCCTTTCCAAAAGAGTGTCTTCCTTTCTTTAACTTTTATATCCACAATTCATTACTGGTAATGAGGTTAGGGTCCTGCGGAGCAGCTCAGAGGGCGGAGTAGCAGGGTTGGTGCAGCCGTGTGCATTCCCAGGCGCAACAATAACGGTGAAACATTTACATATTTAAGATTCAAAATATGTATTTCCAAAATGATTTAAACTTCGATTTATTAAAAAATCTTCATGTGTTTACAAATGAGTGTATGCTATCAATGTGCTATTATAAGAATAGCATTTCTCTTATTGCTCATCTAAGAGACCACAGAATTTAAATTAGCTTTTGAGAATATATGGAAATCGTCTATGAAATTCTGAGCCAAATAAGTCTCTCTTCCTTTAAGGTTTGGGTGCAAGGGATTTTATCCCAGTGACTAGTGAACGCAGTGATGAGAAAGTAGCAAATAAAAACTTACAGTATATGTTTAAACATTCTTACCTCTGTTGTCTCAACTGTAATGTATTAAAAATAGACTCCTGTGCCAAAGGGAAATTGTGAGAAACAGATGGTTAATAATGCCTATAAAAAAGAATCACAAGAGACTAAAAGATGTGCTGTGGAATCCTTAATTAGTATTTTCATAAACTAGATTATAATTTTGTAGGAAATTTTGATGGTACTAAAATGTGTATATTGACTGCTTAAGCTTCCTTCCTACACTGGCGTCTAAATTCTGGAACTAGTTTCTGAGTAATTATATTAAGTAAAATTTCCAAGATCAAATTCAAAATTTGAGATGAGCACACAGTTTTTCTAGAAAGTTGTAAGTAATATAATTATTAAAATGTAAACATTTTTCTAAACTTATTATTCTGGCTTTTTAGGCTCTAACAAATACTGCATATTCAACCAAATTTGAGCTGACTCTAATATCCCTCATTACTATACTTCAGCATGAAAAACCATTCATGTATTTTTTTTCCTAAAGATAGCACTCATGGGTCATGCAGATATAAACAGTTCACTCTTTTTCCGAACAGTGATGCTTTCAAGTGTAAATAACATGTTAGTCAAAATTAAGACTCTGACACTACCCCATATGCCATACTTCTATTTTTATACTGTGATATCCAACTCAGATATATCCTAATCTCTCATTAATTTTTGCCAACTTCCTAACTAACCCCTGCACACTTTTGCTTTGTCATTTCTTTTCTCAGCTCATTACTTTATTTGACAAATGTCTATTGAGGTACTACTATGTACCAGACAGACAGATATCTTATAAGCTATAAAAAGACACAAAAGCACTGAAGAAAATTTTATTGCCTTATGAGACAAGAAAAATTATTATATACACTCAGTTAAATAATATAAGAATTAAACACAAAAAACAACAAGAGGAAAGGGACATGAAGTGTGAGAAGAATAAACAGTGCAATTTAATACAGTTGGTCATAATAAAAAAATCAACGGGACTGTTATATTATACTTAGGTGTAAATCCAAAAAGTATGTATAAGATCTATTGCTGAAAACCAAAATAGTGCTGTAAAAAAATCAAACATAAGTAAAAGAGACACTGGGTTCATTAAATGGAAGAAAATATAGATAAGACTGTCAGTTCCTCCCAATTTCATATGTAGGTATACATATATTTATTTGTGTATCTTTATGTATGTATATATGTGCACCTGTATGTGTACTCATATATGTATACATTGTATATATGTCTCTATCTATCTATCTATTTTTTTCATTGGTTTTCCAAATATAAATATATTTAGGAAGCACTGTTTATTATAATAATTATATGAATGGAGCAGTTTTTGATGTATAGATTATTTAATTTTTAAATGTGGGATTAAACACTTTAAATAATATTCTATACATATATATCTGCATACTAAAAATAGAATAAAATTGTTATTTTTTAAAAGATATCAATTAGGAAATTGGCACATAAATATTAGAAATCTACTTTGAAACACTCCATAGTGATTTTTAAATTTAAAATAAAACAAACCCACTTTGCATATAAATCTCCAAATTATTTTTTAATTTATCAAAGAATAATGTCTGTGCTATTTCAACTCTTACAACTATATACAAACATAGAAATGTAATTATTTCTATTTGCAAACATACAATATTTTATAAAAGATGAATAGCACACTAGACTTACAATTCTCAAAATAGACAAGCATTCCAAATGAAAATAGACATAAAATATTAAAGATAATGTTATTAAATAATCTCCAGAACTAATTAAATGGAAAAATATGGTTTAGGTAATTAAGGAAACTCTGGGATAAGTAAGAAGAAATATATCAATAAAAATAGATATTGACAAAATTCAATAGCCTTTTTAAATTTAAAAATAAATATTCTAAATTTTGTGTCATACATAGGAATTAAAGAAATTAACAACAATACTACCTTCACATTTAAAAAAAATTTACATTAGCTAATAATGATAATTAAAATATTAAGTCAGGAATGCCTAATACAAAAAATAATAATTTATAATATCTTTTCAGTATATTAATGCAAAAAGTAAAAAAAAAAAATAAAGATTAGTATGTTCTTTAATTTTGACGAACCCGTATGTGGGCATACGCAGCTCCGCTCTGCCGTGTGCCTCTGCAGTGCCTTTCCCCTTTGGAGCCCTCGACACTGGACTGAAAGTGAACGAAATAACCTCCTCCTATCAGTTGTGGGAGTTGGGCATTTTGTTCCAGCGACAAGAGAAGTGACTAAGACAAACTCAAAGTCTGCGGTGATCAGGAACTGACACATGAGTTCATTAAAACGTCTGTATAAGAATGTTCAAGGGACTGCTATTTGTCATAAGTCCAAACTGAAAGCTACACAAGTATTCATCAACCTTTAATGCAGCAATGAACTTTAATATTCACAATGATATTCCACAGAAACAGGCAAATCACAAACATGATGCTGAACGAGCAAAGGATTCTAAAATATTATACACGATATTATGGTATTCGTATAAAATGTAAAATTTGAAGTTAAAAATCAGCATAATCTTCATGGGTGTATGTTGGTGACCAGAAAGAAACAGAAGAGGGTATGTGTAGTCTGGGATTTTTTTTTCAGTTACACAGTAATGCAATGTTTGTGAACCTTAAGTAGCATTTTTGTGGAAATTAATCATGCATATTTCAAGTATTTCATATTTCAGAAAATGCACTGACCTTAATGGCTATATATACATTAGATTTCTAAGAGGGGCAAATTTGAAGCTAGGAGTCATATGGCAATTTTTTAATTGAAATAGTAAAGTTGCTAATTATGCTTGCATTTTTGAAAGTTTTATAATATTATGGTCACTGTAAAATGAAGCCTCAAGTTTCCACTGACACACATAGAGTTGTTCTTTGATAGGAGCATGTTTCTTTCTAAGAATTCTGACAATAAATGTGATTGTCTTGATGTTTAAATCTGAATATTATTTGAGGTTCAAATACATTCTAAAATCTTTCCCATTTGAAGTCCAAAATTTCATAAGAAATCTGTTCAAATTAATCTTTTGTTTCAGACTCTATTACATAATATTATGTTTATAAAATGTAAAAATTATTCCAAAGTCAAATTTTCTACAGCTTAATTTTTCAGTTCAGTTCCTAATAATTCACTACATGACAGTTATCAGACCTCCTATAGACCTTAAGTTTGTTACTGTTTGATAGGTTTCAGTATTTCTATTTAGAATCTAATCTATAGACTTTATAATACAATGAAATGTTTGTATCAGAGATGCTTTTTTTTTTTTTTTTTTTGGTACCAGGGATTGAACTCATGACCTTGTGCTTGCCAGGCAGGCACTTATGCCGCTGAGCTAAATCCTCAGGCCCCAGAGATGCTTCTAAGCAGTGATTTTAAATTGCTTCAAAGCATTTTTTCTACAACGAAAATTAAACTATTTTGCTGAATCTTAATCTTAAGTGTAAAAACATAGTATTAAAAAATGTGATTAAGTGTATCATCAAAACATCCGCAACCACAGAATTAAAATTTTTAGAAAAAAATATTTTAGTGATAGTCTGGGCAAGATGTTATTGTTTTTAATTTGAGAAATATTGGAAATACGAAAGAAATCTTGTCAGTACTAAGGTATACATCATGTGAGAAATAATGATGCTACATTTAGAAAAGCCAAATAGAGAACGGTAGAGAAGAAAAATTAGTGGAAGAAGTCTAGTGCATCAAGTATGACCTGTCAATTTGATTTTTATGAAATTAAAACAACAATTCCATGGTTATAACTAAGCATCTGAAAGGGTGTGGTTTTACCGTTCAGTATACAATGTTTGGAAAGATGGAATTAGTAGGCCAAACTTCTCATTTTCAATTCAAAAAGAAATAAAAAATAAAAAAATACCAGGGACAATAAAGTACTTCAGATAAATTATGAAATAAAAGAACCTTCACTCAGTTCTCTCAGCAATACATGTTGGACATTTGGGGTGGGGTGGGAGGACTACATACATATTCTTTTCTTATGAAAAATCTTTAGATATTGAATATAATGACTTTTCTGTATTAATTTAATAAAAGCATATGCAAGTCAACTAAGAACATCTGTTTCTCGATCATTTCTTCCAAAACGTAGACTGTTATATCCATATATTTTCCACGACTGTTGGATTTGTCTGAACTGGAGTTATTCCAAAACAAGGGCAAATTTCCAACATCACATCAATTATCAAATGAATTTTCTTTCTGTTAGAAATTTAAATAACATGTCTGTTTAGGAAATTTCATATAATCATGTCAATATGCAGTCACAATTTTTAAATGTCATCAACATAAGACATTAATTTCCATTTAGTTATAATTCTGAAATATAGTCTAAATGACTCATTTGAAAAACACATTACTAAAGTGGCAACCTCACATTACAACATATTATATATCAAGTAGTAGTCATTTGAAATGTAGAAAATACACTTTGTGACAATATCCTGACAAATTTGAACTTTGGATCTCTCCTATCTCACTAAAGACAGACAGACAGACAGACAGACAGACAGACAGACAGACAAACACATACAGAAATAGTTTTAGCACAGAAACAGGCTTAAGCAAGGGCACACAGAATGTTCATCATTATGAACAATGAAAGTCAGTCACTTTGGATCATTTAGTTGAGACTAACAAGTATAACATTTAAAAAACTAAAATTTATCAAAACAGGAGATGAAGTATGGAATGGCTGTGGTTTAAACACGCTCTCTGAAAATGTTTTAAGACAAACCATAGTCCCTAAACTATCGTTGATCTTTGAAAGTGAGGCTTTGGGGCTTTAGCAGTAGAGGAAGCATGACACAGGGTTGTCATGCTGCCTTAGTTGCTACATAAGAAGAGGAAAGGAAACCTGCGCTGGCTTGCTTGCAGTCTTATGGGGGATGGCAACTTCTGCCTTGCAGTGGAGTGGGAAGTCCCTCCTCACAGGCCAAACAAATGTCACTGTCATGTTCTTAGATTTTTCAGTTTTCAGAACTGTAACCAAACAAATGTATTCTTTATAAATTATCCAATCTATGGTCATGAGTCATAGCAAAATATAATGGCCTAAGACAAAGACAAAGACAAAGACAAAGACAAAGACAATTAAATAAAATGCAAAAACAAAGCAATTCAAAACATGAGTGCACAACAAAATTCTTGATCAGTTTTTACTTATTATCTGTAAACTCTAATATGCTCAAAAAAGTAAATAACGTGATCCATGATTATATACTGCTCTCTGAATCAAAATGCTATACTGACATTGAGAAACTGAGAAAAGCTCACATAATCAGTGGATGGTGTCCTTTGGAACAGAATGTTGTGGTTTATTCACATTTGAAAATCACAGAACTAGCAAAATCCTTTGAAAAAAGCATCAAATAAATATGTAAATATGAATAAAATATGTAGGGAAAACCTATAAATGTGTATATTTCCAAATCATAATTTTAAGACAAGATAATGCAGTTTCCATATAATAATAAGCTGAGAAAGACAGATCAGAGTTCACAGGTAATTGACATAGAATAGCCATGTACTAATACAAACGTATTTGTAGTACAGCAATATTAAAAATGAATTTTTTCTTTATATTTGAGGTTATTTGGCAAAGTTAAAATGATACCTTTGCTCAGAGTATTATGTCTTTGTTCTAAAATTTGAGATTTTTATTATGAGTTCTGTGTGAAATTTCAGGAAATATATATATTATCAATATATTAAAATAATAACTAAAATGGTAGCCTAAATAAGAATTTAATAGGTTACTGTTACTATTCTCAGTATAGATAATCATTAATATCCAGAGCTTCATGGAGTATAATTAATACTAATATAAATAATAAAGTGATACTTAAGGTTGCAAAAAGCAATGCTAAAGTAACCTTGTATTAAAAATAATTTATCACTCACTGAACAATAGTATTAATGAATATAAGCATTTCTACTTTCAAAACAGATCTAGAGTTAATATAGACATAGAGTAGAGGAAACTTTCAAACACAGCTTATTCTTCCATCATTTCTTTTTCTGAGCACAATCATGCTATAATTAATTTTGTTATTCTGTTCCATTTTTCTTATCTAGCATTTTCTTTAGAAAAATACAGCACTTCATTGCTTTATTATTATGCTATGTTCTAAACATTATTGGAATGATTTTTTTAATGGTCATCAGAAATATGCCTAGGAAAAACACTGATTAAAGAGCAGTTAGAATAAAAAGTTTCAAATTCTCAAGTCTTTATAAACTACCCTCATTAAGTACCATAGTTAAGTTACAGTTCAAAGGCCTTTAGGATTTGTAGTCATTATCACTTTACTTTTAGGCATGCCATTTTATCTCTCCTTTCAACAAAATAGAAACTGCTTGATTTAACATTTCATTTAACTGCTTGACTTAACATTTTGCGCAAACACAAATTGGCATGTTTTGTACGTGGAGTTCATGCTAGTAGATGAACCAGGTTTTCCTGTTTGTGTTTCTAAACCTTGTGATTCCTTCTTGTTTTGGTTGTTAGAAATTTTCCTATGAATCTAGAAATAAAATATTATATTCTCTTGATAACTACGACCAGTATTTCAATCAACTTGATCTTCTAAGTTTCACCTGCAGAATAGATTTTGCTTCATTTAAACATAATAGGGAATTAGATTACTGCTTTCTCAGATATTTCTTTCTAAATAGTAATGCAGTAATTGAGAGATTCCATATCACCAATGTTTGGATAGAACTGTAGAGACATTGATTATTTTTATTTTTATTGACCCAAGTTATCTTACTGGAAATGTCTAAGATCTAATATATTTTCATTTGAGAATTTTTCAGATTTTGGAAATGTAATACAGTTCATATAAAAGTGGATACTTGATTTGATAGGTGCTTTAAGTACATTTTTTCAAAAAATATTGTTTAAAGATACACATTAGAGTTTTGTCTGATTTTAGATACAGAGGTTTTCAAATAAATTCAAACAAGTCTAAGTTTCCATTGGAAAGATATTTAAAAACCTTTCCACCCTTTAGCAAAAAAAACTTTAGAATTTGATATTTAACATCAGCAATTGTATAATCTTTAAAAATATTTAAATACTGTTAACAAGATCTAAAATTTCCTTTTTAAGGCAAAATAACAGCCTTAAACACAGTGAGTGTAGTACCGTGAACATCTACCCCCTTTCCCTGCATGCAATTTCAGCGTGCAATTTCTTTGCATAATGAGGGAAATGCAAATCAACTACCCAAAGATGACAGTTCAGCCTTTAAAAATCTGCTCTTGAGCCTACATTTCATTTTAGATTATTTTAATTGAGTGCATGCATCAATCATAAGCGACTGAGATTTGATAGACTGTGAGTATTTTCATGGTCACTGGCTTGTTCATCTACCTCTTTGTCCTCTGTGGTAGGAATGAGAATTGTAGTCAGAGTTCCAGCAGTGCCTTCATTAAAAAAAATAAAAAATTATTTAAAGAGAAAACAAAACAAAACAGAAAAAAGGGTAGCAACAATACAAAATTCCAAGAAAAAAAGAAAAGAACAAAAAACACTAAGAAATCATTACTTGATAACTTACATACTGTCATCTTGGAAATAGTTGTTCAAGTTTCAAAGTTAAAACATACAAAGTACACATTCAAACAGTCTTGTGTGAATACATTCAAGTCCGATTTAACAGTGTCATAGAAATGAACAAACTTTATCTGGAATATCATGCTTAATATAAGAATTAATATTAGACTATAGGTAGGCAAGCTATCAAGGGTTAAAACAAAAAATTCAAAAAGAACACTAGAATATTAGAGCTTGCCTGAGTATAATCTCTGAAATTATACAACCCTGATCAAGTTACTCAAGCTCACTTACTCTGTTAATTCCTTTTCCTCTTAGAACATTTTAATCACAACCTGTTTTAAAATTGATTTCACAAGTTATTACCATGTTTATTCTCTCAATTTTTCCATTTCATTCAATTTTTTCAATTTTCTCTTTTCCATGGATTTACTGTAATCTTTAATCTGGTATCTGTTTTAATGGACACTTGCTCCTTGATGAAGAAATCTACTCCTCCAATGTCATCACTTAACATCCTAAATAGAAAAATAATGGTAAACTGTTAATGTGCTCCTGTACAAAAAATGTAGTTAGTTTACATTATTCTATTAAATTCTCAATCAAATAACATTTTTTCAAAAGAGAATAGAATGAACACAAAACAAAACAGAATAATGTAAATCAGAAGAGAACAATGCAAGTGATACAGGGCTTCAAAACAAGATCCCAGGAAGTCAACACTGACTACCGTAATAACTTGCATTTTCTTCAAAATAGCTGTCCATGCCATCATACACAATAAAATCCAACAAAACAAAACAAAAAACCAATCAAAACAAAAAGACAAAAGCATTACAGGACTTCAAAACAAGATAATAGGAAATGAACACTGGTTCCCATAATCTCATTTTCCTCAATATACCTGTCCATACCTTCACACATAATAAAACTGAACAAAAAAAAAATAAAACCGATCAAAACAAAACAATGAAAGCACTATGGAACTTCAAAACAAGATGATAGGAAATCAACAATGGCTACCATGTCTCCTTTTCTTCAAAATAGCTGTCCATACCATCACACATAGTAAAATCAAACAGAATGAACCCAATCAAAACAAAAGAATGAAAGAATTATACAACTTCAAAACAAGATAATAGGAAATAAACAATGGTTACCATAATACATCTCATTGTCTTCAAATTAGTTGCCCATACCATCAGACACAGTGAAATCTAACAAAACAAGAGAGAATAAAACCAAACCTAATAAAACTATGGAAATGATACATTCAAACAAGATAATAGGAAGTTAACAGTGGTTACCACTTTCTCTTTTTAGGCATTACAACCCTATCACTTTCACAATGTCTGTTGTGCTTTTTGGTTCCCACTATTGCTTCAGTTTTTTTTTTAAGGTTTTTTTTTAATTGGTACCAGGGATCGAACTCAAGACTGCATGGTTGCAAGGCAGGCGTTTATGCCACTGAGCTAAATCCTCAGCCTCATTCCTTTAGTTTTTATGCTACGTAGATAACTCGGTGTTCACCCACATGAGTCCAAACCATTTCTCCCAGGAGCATGATCTCCAGTTACATCCATTTACCTACAACAGCCTCAAGATTATCCCACTTTATAACTGGGTAGCTTTCTAGATATGAATATACCATATCTTCCTTACCCATTCTGCAGTTGACAGGCAAGTTACCTTTGCTTTTTTCTGGTATCTTGTTACATGGAACAATTGTTTTCTCTCTTTTGATTTTCAGTCTATGTATTTTCTTTCTAGTTAAACATTTCTTGTATACAGTATATTGATGGATCTTGTTTCTTGATTCATTCTCCACGTCTCTTTTTATTGGCAAATTGAGGCCATCTACATTAATGGTTACAACTGGCAAACATTAGCTCATCTCTACCATGCTACCCTCTTTCTGTTGCCGCTCTACTTTTCCCCTTTGTTTCAATTGCCTGACCTGTTTGACGATCTTCCTCAGCTGCTCATCCTGGAACCGTGGTAATCTCTATCTCTCTCTAGGATATCCTTCAGCACTCTCTGTAGGGTTAGATTGGTGGTTATTAATTCTCCAATTGTTCCTTATCATGAAAATATCTTATTTTTCATCAACTTTGAAAGATAGTTTTGCAATGTACATCAATCTGGATTGGAAGTTGTTTTCCTT